>OENM01000822.1:34167-56862 GCA_900239745.1 Rotaria magnacalcarata
TGAGCTGTTCGAACAGTTCAGCTCAGCTCGGAGGAGCTGTTTGAACAGCTCACCAGCTCTGAGCTGTCTCCGAGCTGTTATAGTCCTAGTGTAGACACGATGTTAACATATTAGCACATAACGAAAAACGAAAAAGAAATAAGATAATACCACCTGTGACGTTACTATTGAAGCAGTAGGAAGAGAAAGATCAATACCACAAGCTGCATCTACTTGCAGCATATCATATACTATAAGGCCAAGGCAATTTCACCTGACGAGCTGAGTTCACACAAATTGATGAACTGTTCGAACAACTCTTTCGAACTGTACTCAACTGTTCAGATAGTTAAGTTTAGCTAAAAAAATTGGTAAAATTGTCTCACATAGGAAACCCCTGGTATGTCAAGTGCTATATTTTAAAGGTTACTTTAATATCTCAAGTATGGTATCCTTAGTTCCTCAGGTGCTGTCGTATAGAGGCACTACTCCAATTGCTATATTACAAAGATCCTATGGGTATCTCTAATCTATCATACCTGAGATTCTAAGCAGACTATCCTTTGGAGGACAGTTGTTGCGAGTTATCTCAACTGAACTCAACTGTTGAAACAATTCATTTCAGTTTGAGCGAATGTTCGAATAGTTCTTTAGTTCGAAATAGTTTCCGAACTATTATAGTTCAACCATATACAACTTCGCGTTCTCATGTAAATAGCGAAGTTTGTATGATCAACTTGGATGAAAAATAAAACTTTAGATTCTTCTATTCTATTAACTTTCCCTGCATCTCATGATAACTGGCCTTTTCAGAATACCACTTGTCACTACAGACATTTGTTCATTAATCAATAACTATACCTATAGCTGTAGAAAATGTTTACGCATGAAACTATATTGTTTTCGTTTATAAGAACTATTTCCTAATAGTTTGATGCACTTTATTTTTTGGACTATGCAATCGTGAACAATCATTCTTCGGTCTGTTATAGCTTATCTATCAGATATCTGATCGATATTTTACATTTATTTACTGTTGTGTTTTGTCTATTGTAACTACTTCCCAAAATGTCAAGACATTTTTTATGCATGTTTGTAACATATCATAGGTATATTCATATATTCGTTATACTATACGCTCATATATTTTCTATAAAAAAATAGCACTGCTCAATTCACTATAATATACATCGTGATGTCATATAAATTCAAGCTTAGAAAAATATTGAATTAAAGTAAGGTTTCTAAGTATCCTAATTCCAAACATTATTATTATGATCAAAAGAGTGTCCTTGATTTCACACACTTTTTTCTCCATTCTCTTACAGTACAATAATTTCTGATTCTACATGTAATCTTTATTGTCCTTTATCAGTGCTTTAATGCGTGAATTTTTTTTATCAAAAACCATCGCAGTATATCATAAAAGAGACCACTTTTTGAAACATTTCATTTAGTGATGAGTCTTTGATTTGACCTGATATGTAGTAAGTTACATTATGGGAGTGGATGAAGAAAGCCAAGCTGAACAACTTTTGTACTGGAAGTTTTCGTTTATTTTCGATAATTAAAGTAGTAGAAGTTTCAAAAACGATTTTCAGCTAAAATAGCTGGAGTTATCTGAATTACCCCGAATAAAATTGCTGAGTGATCCGAATTACCCCAAATACAGTTTTGAGTAGTTTGAGAGAGGCCTTTTGACTGCTTATATAATATGGGAATAGCTCATTCAATCGTTGTGATATCTTCAGGTCCCATAGAGGACTGTTAGAGCTACAGAGTTGCTTTGTCTACTCTTTTAATAAATGTTGGATAATATCGAGTAAAACGATGGGGAAATTTGAGTAGAACTTTTACAGCTATTTTTGCTGGACTGATCCGAATTACCCCGACTAGATTAGTTTACTGATCCGAATTATCCAAAATGGGGTAATTGGGATCAGCGTCACACCTCTTTCACCATTTTGCCCAATACTTTTTCCCAGTATATTATTTTTCGGTGATTGTTTCACCAGTAGAGAGAGGACACTTTGATCTAGCTGTGATAAAAGATTCACCGTTGCACATACTGTAATCATTGAGGAACGAGCAAAAACAAAACGAAATTTCAAAATTTTGATCAGATTTACCCCAGCAGACTCTATCATTAAATATCTACTTATTCCATACAAAGTTTTGTTTATCCAATCACTGGAATTTTATGTAGTNCTGATCCGAATTACCCCGACTAGATTAGCTTACTGATCCGAATTATCCAAAATGGGGTAATTGGGATCAGCTTCACACCTCTTTCACCATTTTGCCCAATACTTTTTCCCAGTATATTATTTTTCGGTGATTGTTTCACCAGTAGATAGAGGACACTTTGATCTAGCTGTGATAAAAGATTCACCGTTGCACATACTGTAATCATTGAGGAACGAGCAGAAACAAAACGAAATTTCAAAATTTTGATCAGATTTACCCCAGCAGACTCTATCATTAAATATCTACTTATTCCATACAAAGTTTTGTTTATCCAATCACTGGAATTTTATGTAGTATTAAGAAATACTTTACATCACATATAGTAATGAAAGCAAAAAATAAAAAGTAGTCTATCAATAGGAAAACATCTATTATTGAGAATATGTCGTATGATGAAAAAATTATAAGATAATAATATTCAATCATTCTATATATGTATATATGGGTCAGATATCTTAGAATTTTACTGTAGATTTGTTTTTGGAGTATCTATTGGCGATGAAACATAACTAATCGAAAGAATGAATGACTAAACACACATGCAGATATGTTTCTGACAAAATTAGTATTCGACTAGACATAAATTCGTATAATGAAAATAAATAGAATAACTAATGCCATTAAACAATACCTTTTTTTATAGCCTATTCCAGTTCCAGCAGCAGAAGCTGTGAGTGTAGGATGAAGAATTAAAATAGTGAAGAGCAAAACAACATTATAGAGCTCCTAAAATTCCATGTGTTTCTGCAGATCCGAGAGTTGTACGCCAGAGCATCATATAAGTTTATTTTCTATAAATCAAGAGCTCTGATTCCGCAATATGTCAGAACTCATGAGACCCCGACACGACTCTATCGGTACAATAACTGACACTTACGTTTTCTTTTTTCTTCATATCACTACACTTTTGTGTAAAACACAAAACTATATGAACTTATTTCTAGTCGAATCCTAATTTTCTCTCGGTAAAATTCTGGCCTGTATTTGAATTCTAGTTCCGACCAGGCAAGATTAGAATTAAAATTTTGCTGCAAATATATATTTATCTATTCGATTTACTCAAGTGATTTCATTTTCGTAATTTTGTATTTTTTTTAAACTTATTCATATGTATTAACAATACTTAATGAAATATAAAGAAATAAAAATAGTAATTGTTGTAGGGGTTGAGAAGCTACCTAAGTAGATTTTTCTTAAGATAGGTACTAGGCGAGGCGGTGGCGAGTCATGTTTTTGGCTAACTCGTGGATCTCTGATATGGGCCATGGAAACATAAGCATACTTATTTATTTCATCAATTCATCTGCGAAATATTTCATTTTAGAGAAATGCAAATAGTGTTTATCTCATCCTATATTATAATGATTTTATATAGTTAGATAAATGAAGTCAAGTAATCCTATGTTTACAAGGAAAAAATGTTAATAAACTTATACGATTTCTTTTCTATCGTAATAACAAAGCGAATATACTACTTGATATAGCTCCATAGAGATACTGTATTGATTCAACTAATTTTAATCTACTTTAATTTTCTAAATAGATAAATTTGAGATCGTGCGAATAATAGTGAAAATCTAATAGTGCAAACGTGTCTAAAATTTTAGCAGTTATAAGATTTAATTTTTTTCTTCAATGTAAAACAATTTCATTTAATACTTTTTTCAACTTTGAGGATGAATTAAACGCACGCAAATCTTGCATTTAATCAGTTGCAAAATTTTCGTTTTTCCTCTTACCAAGATATAAAAAATAAATCAAATGGGAACTACACAATCTGATAGAGCTCAATCAATCCTCTATAAAGTTAATTTTTCTGAGAAATCCTTAGTGGAAAAAAGACTTTTGTCTTATATTAGAAATAGATGAATTTTGATATAATTCTATTCTCATCTGCTGCGATATTCATCGAAAAACTTCATCGCCAGACAATCTAAAAATAGATAACGGCTATTTGATCCAACTAAGCATAAAGCAAAAGAACCTGTGATGTTTTTGTAACATTAAAGTTTTTCGAAAAAATGTCATTATTAATTTATGAAGTGATAAAAAAAGAGATAGTATGAATATATATTGCAATGCATAACTGTTATATTTGATTTCTCTTCAATCTATCATATATTAAACTTAAAGAAAAAAAAATTCTAAGTATTTTTAAGATTATTTTTCATTTTGAAACATAATCTTAAAAAGACCTTCTACAATTCTTTCTCTATGCTTCAGATTCGGTTTTTGAATGATTTTGAATTCTACGTTGCCCAAAAACATTTAACATATTTTTCACACCGCCAGTCACTTATTCACATATATAATATGTGAGTGCATGAGTACTTTTTCTGGATATTTTATTAGTACATGAAAAAGAACTCGAGCAAAAATTGAATCATTATATTAATAGGACGTGGATGTGAGTGCGAAGTATTGAATACCCACACCCACACTCCCAGTCTGCACTGCAGACTATCATCAAATAACATTTATCAAATACATAAGTTTGTCACCGCTTCTGAACAAATTATTAGACAAAGAAATTTATTCAGATGGACTTGATATATTTGACTGATCAGTAGATTAATTGTGAAATAGAAATATAGGTATCTTCACAATTTCTCTGATTTTTCTCTAGTTTAACATGTTTTTTAAGTACTCTATCCTCTCAATATACGTAGTTGCGAATTTTTTTCTCTCGTTATGTATTACTTCAATTGTTATTGATCATTTTCCTGACTCGTTCACAATATTTAGATCTCTATCAGTTGATAAATAGAAAATACCTCTTCATATTTCTATATCACGCCAATCAACCAGCAACAAATAGTATGCCTGATTATGTCTTAAATGACAATAGCAGTGAAAAACATTGAAATACTAGACCTCATGTTTATGATGAAGAAATAGAAGAATTACATCTCTAAATAGTCGAACAAAGAAATGAGAAAAAAATTCCTGAACCTATGGAACTCTTAAGAAGAATAAAATCACAAAGTTTTTCGCATGAATACAGTTACTACTCTTTGAAAAACGCTCTGCATCTGTTCACAAGTTCGATTTCTTAACCGAATATGTGCATAAAGAGAAAGCAATTATATAGTTCAATGAAATTGATATGAACCATACTTAGGAATGCACTGAGACTGAGTTCTCAGTCTCAGTCTGATATCATTAAATGTCGGTCTAAGCGACAAATAATCACTCCACGAGGTGTAGCTGTCATCTAAGATGCATACATGCATATGTGTTAATTGTTGATGATAGATTAGCACGTGCTTTTTTCGTACCAGCACTCACATTTAACAATTCCTACTCCAAACTCACATCCACAACAAAATAAAGTGCAAGGAAGGTTAAGACGAAGCATATTTCAATCTAATGAAGTCAAGTCGGTGACCGAGACCTGGACCGAGACTCGGTTTTGTCTCGATCTCGGTACATCCATAATCATGCTACAAGGCATCCATATCCTGTGTATATAACTGTTCTCCCACTAGAGATATATTCAATTGAAAAGATGAAGGGTATGGGTGTTAAATGAAGGTTCACGCGTACACAATCACTGATTGATGAGCGTTTCTCCTGTGATGCTTGAAGAAGCTTTGTTCCCAAAACGTATTGCATCGTATCTATTATCACCACAAACCCTCACTGCTTACTATACCCAGGCATGCATCGAGCTCATATTTTTGCTCGATGATCCCCGTCGAAATTGCTACCATTGAATAGAGGATAAAGTTTTCTGTCTAACTCAATCTGTGAAACACCCATCACACAGATCAGAGGGTGAATCGGGACTGAAAATATTCGAGTATCGTGCTAAATTTCCTATCGTCTGCCATCTTCAGACTCTTTCCTCAAATCAGATTTAGTTGTCACACTAACCTGAAATTAATATTTTGTTTATAAACGATGTCCGCTCTTCCAAAATGGAAACATTCAGTGGTTGCTCAACTTCTTTCTTCAATTCTTCTAACAACACTCTCAATTTGTTTAAATGGATCTCATTGAAATCATCATCGTCACGTATTTTTCTCAAGTCACTAATGAATTGATTTAATTTCTTCTTTATTTCAGCAATATTATCATCTGTCGGTTTAATTAATCTTTGTCGGCAATTTTCTGCTGTTTGCTTAATTTCCATGATTGAATTGCGTTCCCATTCATTCACTTGTTTTATTAATGAACGATGATTTGGATCTTTTTCTTGTTCACTAATATTTTGTTGGAATGTATCACAATCAGTGACAATTTTTTCTAGGCCTAATACATGTTCTTGATGATGTTTTGGTAAATCTTGCGAACAAAATTTTTCTGAGCAACCTTCACATGAGTATAAGTTGGATTTCTCTTTTTTACATATAAAACATTGTTTGGAAGTTGTCGCTGAAGTTGCCATGTCTTGAATATACTAATGTTGATGGGTGTATTTTTGAGACTGTCAACCAAAAGTATGAAAAAAAAAGTGAATTTTTCTTATTATTTCAAGCACATATGTGCAAAAAAATATGAGTCAAGGTCAATAAACAGCAATGGAAAATAATAGAATGAAAAAAAAAGTATTTTTCTGTATAGGGGAATCACTTTATTGTTTTTTGCTTTATAATAAACAATAAATCAAAATAAAATCTTTGTCTTTATAAAAATTAAAATGACTACATCTTTTCAGTAGCTTGAGGGTGTGGGTGTTGATATTCAATACTTCACACTCACGCCCACACCCTGATTCAGAATATGGCATTAGTTTTAATTTAATCTCCATTTTTCTAACTAAAATTCCCTAAATACTAGTAAAACAGCACAAGTTGATTTCACTCCAGAAGTCCCTGTTTTCAGTCAAAGGACACCAATTCAATGATAAGAATATTCCCAAACACGAGTTCTACAATTCTAGAATACTTTAGACTCGATTATCGCTTGAAAACAGAAATCATTTATTCTTTTATTTAATAAAGATAAATGATTCCTTTACCTTGATTTTCTAAAGATAAAGAATCGAAGAAAAAAATTATCATTCATTTTCTAAAGATAAAGGATTCATTTATTTTTATCCTTTAGTATAAAGGAAAATAAAGATAAAGGGTCACCCCTAACGGTGACTGAAAATTTCATTACAAATTAAAATATTAGGAAATTTGTGGACACATTTGCAAATCGACTCAGTTTTTTTACGCTAATTCTGAATATAATTTTTTGTTTTACACAAAGACTAACTTTTGATGAAGAAATTTGAGAAATACAGGCAGAAATCTAGGTTTTTGCGCCAAAATTTAGCAAAAGCAAATTTTCTCAACACAAGAAAGAAAAAAAAGCGGTCTGTAACGTTCTTACTGGTGGCATGATGACTCGAATATGATAAAATATTTGACTCCGTCACTTACGTAGAAAAATTAGATAGGTATACAAAATTGGTAAATCGTTAGTGCACTGGACCTGATTCAAAGTGCCACCGCCAATACATTTTTGGGTCTAGAGTCGATTTAAGAACTTTTTTATAGTCAGCTTTTAATGCTGAATCTGAAGCAAACAGTTTCAAAGACTGAAACAAAGAATGCAACAGAAAATTTTACGTATTTTGAACAAGATCTGTTTTTTAAGTAAACGACACCATTCCAGTATTACGTATTTTTCGACCGGAAGAAAGCATTCGCTAAGATTAAAAAGTAGATTTTCGTAATCAGCAGCTCACGCTCTATCAAATCATGTAAAAGAAAGCGAAAAAAAAACTTTTGCTTGAACTTTGCATTACTTGCACCTTATAATGAACAGGAAAGAAAGAAAGTGATTTAGCTTAGTCTATATATTTAGTCAGCAAATAGGTTGACTCATTTCTCTCTATATATGAGACCAACTCTACGTATGCCAGTCCGATATAACAATTTTTGTACAGATTCGGTTGACCCAACAATGGTCTTGTTTATCGATGCCATATATAAGACAGTAGTGTTGACTGTCTAAGTGATAAAATAAATATTTTTATGATTTGTTGGTAAAAAATGATGATTCAGATGAAAAAGTCGATAATTAGTACGCATTCATTAGATAATGACGTTGGAGACTTAATTAGTTATAATTAGTCACTGAAAGTAACATTATCAAAAATAATGTTGCGGCATACTTAATTATAAAGTGTAACTAAAAAGAAGGATTGAACGTTTTAAGAAAAAAAGAAAGTTTTCGGGCTTAATTAATGATAATGCATAGTTATTATGAGCGTTATCAAAGAAAACGTGTTTCTTTGTACATATCTGTCTGACAGTTAGAAGGAAAGAAAACAAAGGGGTGAAAAAACATTAACGATCTTGTCTACGATGGCCTTTGACCGTTCATAAAAACAGCAGGAAAGATAAAAAAATCGAGTTGTCTGACTACATATATATATAGACAGTAAATAGATCGGCCTAACTTCATATATAATATGAAAAAAAATAACTGCCTAAATTGAATCGAGTCAGTAAACAGATTGACACATTTATTGTTATATAAGAGAAATATAGATTCGGTTGACCCAAGAAGGTTGTTGTTTATCGATGCTATATGTAAGGAAAAGAAAAAAAAGGGCGATTGTCATTGGATAAATGAGAATTCGTTTTCATCAGGAAAACATGTAATGGAAAAGAATGAAAGTCTTGTAATAAGCATGGGTTCGATGAAGAATATCTTTAGTTCTTAATTTGATGAGATATTTGAATGGCACACATAGAATCATGTTGTTGTTTGTAACATATGAAAAATAAAATAGATGTTCAGTGGTAATGTCTGATGAAGAGAGATTTTCAGTAAAGAAGAACTTAGTTGCTTTATGCAACACACAGCCTTGATAGATTGTGTATAATACTAGTGATATGCACTTAAGTATATATGTAACTATATGGCACAATGGCACTAGTAGACGGTTTAAGGATGTTGAGTATCGGACCACTACTCCGACATGCACATACAATCTTCGGATTGGTATTTTGTATGTTTGCATCTTGTCCACAGCTTATTTATTTACGAGAAGTTTCTCCTCTATTGAATCTCAACTCATTGGATAACATTGGCTAGGGGAAAAAAAAGGTGATACTATCATTTTCTACCTAACGACAATGATGACTATATGTGAATCATCTAAAATATCTCTGAATTAAGAAAGTGAGTTCTGTGAGCAACTACTAAAAGAAATGTTTGAATTTTTCATCCAGTTGAAAAATTTTGAAAGTAATAGTTGGTAAATTCACGAACTCGTTTTCAAGAGTATCAATGGTCTTCTCTAGCGACGTTGATATAAATGAAAATGTAATGTAATGAACCGAAGTGTCCTATTTGAAAAGAACACGAAGAATAGTGTCCAAAATGTAGACATAGTTATGATTGGGAGCATGACTATCAAAAAGATCAATATAGAGCTGGCCAAAGTATATACATCATAGGCTCGTATCAGACTTTTGTACTTTTCTTCTTACACAATCTTAATTAAGTGAACATGTCACAAATAGTTCTCAATAATGATATAAAGGAATCTGAAAATATAATGAAATGATGTATGTATGTATATGGTCAGTTGCTATTAAACTTAGTTTCCAACGATGAATATCAATGAAAACAGATTCCATATATAAAGGTTGAAAATATAGGACTATAAATGACATCCGTGGTTTTTAAACATCAATTATTCTTGGTGAGAACGTATTGGGATAGGCTGTCCTATCAGAATCATAAAATTGTTGTCTGCTAAATCATTATGAAATGCCTTTCATTTCAAACTAGCCGGATCATATTCAATGTCTAGTGAAATGATGTAACTAGTGTCTATGTGAGCATGATGGGTCGCGATAGCTCTGGTATATTAGTAATGTTGAGAGTGATATACAAATCGATTTCCTTCAAAATGATCATTCTTCTTTGTGATAATGATACTTTTAATTCGTATTCTTCAAATCCAACTGATGAGATCCTTAAGCAAGATCGAACCGTCGTATATACCGCTTTGAATCTATCAAATTATTGAGTGTTTAACACACCCACACTCACACCCACACGCTGGCTGCTGTTCACACCCCATCCACACCCACACCCTCGTATGTTGGTTGAATCTTTGAAAAACTGCGATAAGATAAAATTTATTTTGGGCAAGTGAATGAGGCTGTCGAAAACAGACGACATACGGCAAAAAATCGTCTTACAGAAAATTATCGAGTTTACATGCAAAAACGAACAATATCGATGATCCTCGGTTGAGTAGTGCAGGTGATGGCTTACATAGTATGACTCATATGATAAAAGTCATGACGATATCAAGGAAAGATTTGCTTCTTGTATCGGCGAAAATAAAATCTCTGAATATTTTTATTTGAACTTGCGCTTCAAATCAACAAATTAGTTTTCAAAACCGTACATCAATTCAAGGAATCAAATATTTGAATTATCTGTCCTTGTTTGCAATCACGGTGTATAAAGCGACGTAAGCCCACCCACAGAACATCAGAAGGATACCGAACGCCAGTTGTGCTTGTGTTATTTGATATTTCCTTTTAAGGCTATCGGCTAATAATTGATTCATCATAGAACTGTCGACATTTAAGCCGATATAACCATCTTTGGCTACATAGTCGCCGGCAATACCAATGAGAATGAAAGTGAAAACCAGCAGAATTAGTTGCCCAACAAGAATTACTCTACATTGCGATTTAGTTCGAGAATCTGAGTTCCCTAAAGCAAAGTTCATTTCTGAAATTTTATGTAAAAATGCAACGACGAATTGTTTTCAATGCGCTCAAGAAGTAAGATGTGAGAGATATGAAATTTGGATAGAAATTGTCTTTCAGTTTAACGCAGAATATTTTATAGAGGTCGTTGGATTAGTTCAGAAAGATTACTTTTTTACTAAGCAGTTTTCGTATCGAGAAACTCCAAATAATTTGGTACTTTTCAGAAATAGAGCAATCGTCATGTGTCTGAAAACCAAAATTTCTGAACTTACACTGTTTTATGAGCTTTTTACTAGCGTTACAACAGTTCCATGTCAAATCTAGAAACTGGAATAGTTGCTTCTATTCCTGTCAGACAAATGCAATCTATACATGCTTCTCTGAAAGAAATGCGAACTAGGCATCAGTTGCATTGAAAGAAACGTGAACTGTGCATCAGTTCCATATAGGTTTCCATGCAGCTCCATCCACTTTTAATTGCATCAGCATTCTCTCGTCAACATTAATATATACTATTTTTGTGGCCCTCATCACGTTGTCTAGGATATTACTTTTTGTTTTGACTGAAATCATGGGCTATTTCGAAGAGGGTAAGTTTAAAATTCTATTGAGATACTTCTGATAAAGTGGGTTTTCTCGGTAATAAAACACAATGGAAGAAAAGTCATAATTTTGAAGTCGACATTTTGGCGAATACTATGAGATATCAATGTCTATTTGTGTGGTTAACGGAAAAATTAGACAGCTCTGAAATTCCTAAAAAAATAATTTTAGAAGCAACGTTAATTGTCGATGCTGAATTGAACGAAGTAAGGAAAAGCCTATAAAAGAGCGCACGCTCGGTAATTGCGGTCTTCAGACATGTGACGACTTTTCTATTTCTGAAGGGTTCCAGGTATTCCAATGTCTCGATTCGCTTTTCAGTTTAAAAATCAGTTTTCCTGAACCAGCTCAACGAAATATACTGGATAGCATGCTATAAACTGAAAAATCATCTGTATTCCACTTTTGCACTTTGTGCACCTTACCTAATCCAATAGTTATGATAGTGACTATTGCAAATACCACCGCGCACCAGATACCAACACCGGTCGGTCGTATGCCGATGGCAACGTTCAATGAAGCGAGTTCGAGAATGAATATAAGGATTGTAAACACCAATTCGATGATGCCAATAACAACTATACACTTCCCCATAAGCTCCGATCGCCAATTTATGTCCTATTACGAAAGTGATGAAGATACAATAGACGATAGTTGGTTCATGTAAAATTTTTGGCCAGCTAACGCAAGTTTCACGCAGTAATTTTCATCAAAAGTATTTTTCGTGCAGTGTAGCGGATGAAACTTCAAGAAAATTAGTTAATTTTTCAGAACGTGTGAAAACGCGTGAAAATTTGAATGTAATTCACGCATGTGGCCGGTTTTAACAAAGAGGGCATCGTTTTACCCCGTGCAGTCATGGAACTCGTTTGCACGCGTGAGTTTACTCCACCTGTTTCCATGCGTGTTCATCGTTTCCACTTTAATTCAAATTGTCGAAAACGTCATCGCGACATATATAATATTCATCCAAATTGGGACTTCTTCATTTTGTTAATGCGAAAACCGTATAGACATTTTCATCTAGGCTCTGATGCGAACCGATGGTTCTCGATAAACTCTATCCGGTGCGAATATGTGCGCCATGCCATAATGTCTACACATGGTGACTCTTTTTACAATTTTGTCGCAGTTACGCAGTAACTGTGGTCAAACTGTGAATCATAGTTGCAAAAGGTTGCAACACAATTACACGTAATAACGGCAGAACCATCTTTTGCTTCGTGAAGCATCTTTTTGCTTCGTGAAGAATAGTCGCATTTTTTCTTTTTGATATCGTTACATTCCTTACGCATCTGCCTCTCTAAGGCGATAAAAGAGAAAAGATGGCAAAGGCAATTAATAATTATCCTAAAAATGATCATCATCCTTTCGGAAACGATTGTGAGATACTGGAACAAGGTTCATCAAATGTTCAAGTTGATCGTATATCAAGGTTCTTATTAGAATGTCCAGAAGCAGCTTCGAGTGTTCATAAATACCTTCAGAAAAATTATGCCAAGTCAAATCAGCAACAACAATTTGTACAACCAGTAAATTCTACACCTAAACGTGGCCGTCCATTAGATGAAAGTGGAGGCTCGATCAACAATGGAAGAGAGCATCGCAAATATCCTCGTAAAGAGCCACAACAATCATCATCTCCAATGCTGTCAGATGAAAGACAGCATCAAGAGATAAATCAAGCTACTACCACAAANTATTTGCAGATGATCTTTGTGTATTAATTCGACCTCCCATAATGAAAAATTTAGGTCCGATGATTGAATACTTAGAAAAAGAAGGTACACGAATTTGTAATCAGGTTTTTACGTACTCAAAAAAGTGGAAACAACCGTTAAATGTTTCTAAAACTGTAGTACAATTGTTTCATACACAAGTAAAAAGACCAATAGTAAACGTAACAATAGACGGGAAAAAAATCGAATTAGTCAAAGAATTCAAATATCTAGGGTTTACGTGGACGGATAAACTTTCGTTGAAACCGACAGTCGGAAAAAGTATTGGAAATATTCAGAGATCGTTAGGAAAATTGAAATGGATGAAATCTGGTCGAGAAATGTCATGTAAAGCCCTCAGGCAATGTTTTTTCGCATACACATTTCCTCATTTCGCTTGGTTATTTCCACTGTTCCCACTCCTCCCAGAATCCCAACAAAATATATTGCAACAAAAATTCCGTGTGGGACTTCGGCTGGTGCATCGCTGCCCCTTCGTTTCTGCGCATAATCTGTTCAATGTTACCTCTGAACAGCCTTTAGAATTTTACATTAAAAAATATATTCAAAGAAGACTGAAAACGATGTTCACAACTGATCTTGGTTCTTCATTATTCTATGAAGATATTTTTGGTTGGGATAACTTTTGTAAAAGGAAAAACGATCGGCTTGGTCATTTTTTTTGCTCACGTCGTGTGCGGCAATTGAAAGATCGACATGAGTCGTTCCTTTTAAAATGGTTGTCCTTTGTTGATGCGAATTAATATCACAGAAAGACGCATACATGTAATGCTTACTCAATTTTCTTTTTCGTTTTTTAGTGATTCATTTTCGTTTCTGTTTTCTGTTCTCTTTCTTATCACTTCATGTACTCTCTTTCGCTCGCTTCTAGTAGTCTGTTCTGCATTCATTTCTAGTTGCTCGCTCTACTCACGTCTCACAGCTGCTGCTTAACATGAGTACTTCTCTATCTATCTTGTTCCTTTCTTTTCTTTTTATTCTTGGTTTATTCGTTTTATCATTTATTTACTCTCTATATATCCCCACGTGCAAAAATTTGTAATCAGTATAGCATATTGTTGGCACAAATTGTAACGCTTTGCTTTAAGGATGCAACTTTTCGCTTATACATCTATAATTTTCTCTTTTATTATGTAAGCACTTCCGAGTGTCACATTCACGAGCATAATAAAAAAAATAACAGCAAAACGATCAGAATTACGCGTAGTTACAATTAAAACATCTTAGTTACGTGTAACTTCGTCGCAGATTTTCGCAATTACGGATTACAAGCGTTCTAATTAGATTCTCTATCACAGTCAATGGTTTTATACTAATTGATAGTTTTCATTCCTGTACTGCGAAAATCGAATAAAATAGGTCAGGAAAAGGGATCCCACAGAACTACAAGTTGGTTACGCAGTCGATGAACTATCTTGAACAGGAACATACTAAGTCTGGTGCTTTTCCACTTTCGAGAATCCGAATCAAATCAGGCACGTATCAAAGAGGGGGGGGGGTATGGGGTCTGGACCCTCTCAAGAATGAATGAGCGTGTAGGAGGTACGGATAGAGGCTTTTTCACCCAGCGAAATTTTTACTTTCACCATGGTGGCACGACTCCTCAGAAAATTTCTGGGTACGTGCCTGAGTCAAACTGATTGAAAATCGCTTCGAACTCAAACTCCAAAGCTCGAACACGAGCCGAACTCGAACCTGGATGCTCGAACTCGAGTCGAATGTATTTGGTGCATATCTATATGTTAGAAGATTCAATTTTTCCGGACAACAGCGGTTATTTATTCTATTATGTCATAATGAAACAACTTACTGGATCAATTGAGGTTGGCGACGGGCTCCATGGAATGGAATAACTTACTGAGTCAGTTGAATTTGGTGGCAGGGTCAATGGATTGGAATAACTTATTGAGTTAGTTGAGTTTGATGGCGGGCTCCATGGAATGGAATAGCTTACTGAGTCAGATGAATCTGGTGGCGAGCTCCATGGATCGGAATAACTTACTGGAACAGTTGAGGTTGGTGATGAGCTCCATAGATTGTCAAGTGATCGCAGATAGATAGTATTATTATTTCTATTCATGACTTGGAACTGTGAGTAAGGAGAAAATAGCCATTCTCTTTCACTTTGATAATAAGAAATATGGGAGATATTGCGGACTTGATAGCAAGGATGCGGAACTTCAATCTCGAGTAGTACGTTACCAAACTGTTGGGCTACATTTTGATCCTCAGATGTTGATGTAAAACCTGGAAATCTGAATATTTTATTTACGGTGAAAAAAGCACACTGTTCGTTGGTAAGTGTCATCCCACGATAAACAATTCGTTGGCTTGACGGGGAATGCTGATTAATTTGCCTGGTGGCTCGACGAATAAATGGCATCAAAGTTTTCATAGTCCTCGGATCATCTTGCATTATCTTTTCATTGACATATGCGTAGAAATGTTTTGAGCCGAATTTACAATTAGAACTATATGCTCTAATTGCATCATAGTCGTCATGTTCCGTTCGAATAGATTCGCATATCAGATAGAGCTGATTCGTACTACCAGGCAGAAGTTGGAGTGAGTTAATCACTGAAGCTTTGTCCGGAATTTTATTCTCTTCGTTGTACCATCTCAGAAAGTGACTGCTCTGAAACTTCTCATTGGTAACACCTAGTATGGAAGTGTAGAATCTGTCCTCCCTTAAAGCCATGTAATCAATCTGCAAATACATGAAACATTAATTCTCATTGATATTTGCTTCGAGGTGAACCTGCGATCCGCATTGTGAATCTACTGCTGTAGATGTTGATTTAGACAGCACCTATCATCTTTCCGGCGTAGTGGCAAGTTCCCATTTCAAAGATAATCACAGGGTGTGGGTGTGGGTGTGGGTGTGGGTGTGGGTGTGGGTGTGGGTGTGTGGGTGCTAATCACATAACAATACCTATACCAACACCCACACCCATATTGAGGGTGGGTGTGGATGTGGGTGAGTGTGTGAGACTACTCATCACATACCAATACCTATACCCACATCCACACCCACACCCTTCGAAATGTAACTATTTGAGACATATCAGTTCTTATCAAAGAACTGTTTGACACAGATCAGTTCCTACCAAATAAACTGTTCGCACAATTCTGAAGATCGGAACTGATATGAAATTGTCGTACGCCTACTCATGAACGCACGAATCTCACTCATTTTTCGTATGACAATTCTTTCAGCAGAGATATTGACTAGTACTTACTCACTTTGGCTATTTTTAAATAACTTATTATTCTGTCTTTTTGATGAATGTGTTTTCAATGGTTAGTCTTGTCGAATGAATAAAACAGTGTGCAGTATACGAAATCCACAGCTTATATACAATGTTGAATGAATTTATCTTTCACATTGATAGCAAAAGCGTGTGAAACCAGCCTATTACGTAAATCTGATAAGAATTTCTCGCTTTCTTTTCAATATTATCTGGTAAAGGTTCCTTCCATTTTTGCAACTGATAACAGAAAACATTCCCACGCATACGCCTGAGACCAAGGCGGAAATAGCGGATCTTTTCGGAGTTCAATTAAAAAGAAACATCAACTCCGACACAATCCGAAAATACCAAAAAATACTAAAAAAATTCAGAATCAAAGTCTCCATGAAGAATGGCCTCTAACCATAGTTTCAAGTATTTTCAAGGCAGCAAGCAGTATTTCAGCGTCGTGAATGCTAGAAATGCGTGTGTCTTGAAAGAAAGACTCGTGTACCAACGCGCGCCTTTCAGAATGCCTGCATGATGAGTAACGTTACGGCCCTGGATCGCGTGTTTGAAGTAACTAAGACGTGTTTCGAGGGTGGGGTGTGGGGTGTGGGTGTGGGTGTGGCTATGACTGTGAGTGTGGGTGTGGCTATGACTGTGGGTGTGGGTGTGGGTTTGACTGTGGTTATTAATATGACTGGTTAAGTGAAAGTTCTAAACCCATACCGATTTCCACACCCACACCCTCAAGAACGATATTGTGTCAATAATCCATGGACATCCTTTATTGTTCACATATTTGCGTTTCCATTTCTTTGGAATATCCTCTGATCCGGTATTAGGAAGCAGGCATACATTTTGATGAGTGTTATGCAATATGCCATGGGCGTTGTATAACTTAGTACTCTCATCAATCTTTCTGGTTTACTTCTTATGTCATCTATCTACTTTTATTAACGTGATTGCATCTTTAGACATAACCTATGTAATGCGCATATGCCTATTTTATCTTTTTTCTATTCTTCCCTCTCTCGTGTGCACGTATATAAAGCGAGTGCATTGTATTATACATCAGAACTGGAACAGAACTGGTGCAGAACAGAATGGAGTAGTGTAACTTACATCTTGTATACACCGATGATAGCGGTAACGCTACTCTTCCAGTTTCTCTTTGTGATCACAAATAAAAGATAAAAGCTGCAGCAGTAACGAATATAAACTATCCGTTTATCATCAAACAAAATTCGTTACAGATATATACCAAGACTTATTTTCATACCACACACCTTATTGAACATTAATAAGCATCAAGCCAAGGTATTACTTATCAATGCTCAAGATCGACAACAAATATTATCAAGAAATACACGACTCGAAACTATTTCTCGTGAAACAACATATTCTGTATTTACAACGACTGAATCGTTAACAACAACAAATGCTTTATTAAATAAAAATTTTCAAAGGTCACCTCGATCTTACAAAAATTTTAAAAATAGAGATATCTTAAACAAAAAAAATAACTCGAATTCAACACAATTAAATGTTATATGTGAATTATGCAATGAATATTTTTTTATCTGGGAACGATTTACAGAAATAGCTACGAGCAAAATGTTATTCAGATCAGATTCGAAAGCACATACTCGAATCGACCAAACATATGGAAAATGAAAAATAACGATTAGCAATTCAAGATATATTATGGAGAAATAAAATATTATTTGATCCCACACCATCAATTATTAATATTCTTTCACAATCGGCAATTAGAACTGGTGATCATCCGCCTATTTATTCAAAACAATATTCCGCTTTATATAAAGATCAAGATATGAAATTTCAAGAAACACAAAAATTATTAGAACGTGGTCAAATCGAAGAATCAACTTCTCCATGGTCATCACCTATTGTTCTTGTTAGGAAGAAAGATAAAACTATGCGATTTTGTATTGATTATCGACGTCTCAATGCTATTACAATTAAAGATGCATTTCCACTTCCTTGAATCGATGAAATATTTGATCAACTATCTGACGTATTATATTATACCAAATTTGATTTTAAATCTGGTTACAGTGAAACCTCTCTATAGTGGACATCTTTCGGACTTTCCAAAAGTGTCCACTATAGGGAGGTATCCACTTTGGAGAGGTTAAACCTTTTTTTTAAATATTTCGATAGAATGGAGCCTTTTGAACCTGCACAGTAGTAAGATAGCCAAATTGATAGTAAATTTTTATTAATCTTTCATTCGTTATTTTATTTTCATAAACAACAAACAATACAATAGGAAAATAAGCATTAAAAAATTAACATTAAGAAAAATAAGCATTAAGAAAAATAATCTGTAATAGAACTTTGTTTAACCGCTTTTGAATCAAGATAAATATCAGTTAATTGCGATTCTAGATCATATATAAGATTGTGTNATTGAGGTTGTTCAATAGAAGCAAAAAGATGAAGTCTTCTCATCATTTCGAGTGCTTCAGGTAAATTTGGTGGTTTTTCTACGAAAGCGTCTTCTTCTTCTTCTTCATTATCGTCTTGAGTAACTTGAATAGAACTTTTAAGATGTCCATAATCGTCCCATTCGTTAAATGTTGGAATACAGGAATCCACCTCTACAAACTCTGCAGCTGTTAACTGTGGACCACCAATATCAATATGAGCTAATAACAACTCAAGTTGTTATAAAGGATTATCAGAATTATTTGATTCTATATCAGTTTCAATAATAATATCCATATTCATCATAGACGACGAAGACGTAGAAGAAGAATGAATAAAACCAGCAGCGCGAAAACCATTTCTAATTGTATTTTCCGCAGCCTTTTCCCAAGATAAATCAATCCATTTAATTGCATCTAAGACAGTAATTGATATTTGATCAGCAGCTTGAGCTAAAGTACATTGTGCGATAATATGTTTCACTAGTTTTTGTCTATAATAGCACTTAAACGAATGAATCACACCTTGATCAAGTGGTTGGCACTTGGACGTGGTGTTTGGAGGAAAGAAGACAATTTTGATATTCGATAAATCATGATTAATTATATGACACGGGGCATTGTCGATGAAAAGAAGAATTTTTCGATTATTTTTTTTTTCAGTTGACTGTTGATAAGTATGCGCCAGTCAGTAAATAAGTTACAGGTCATCCTAGCAGTTCTATTTGATAGCCAGGTGACAGGTAATTTCGACGTAGTAATATTTTTGAAGCAACGAGGACGTTGACTTCTGCCTAAAATTAAATAAAACTAGATGAGTTAGTGATTAATCAATGAATATACTCTTACCGATTACCACTGGTTTTAATTTTTCCGTTCCAGTTAAATTCGAACACAGTAAAACTGTGAGTCTTTCTTTACTCTTCTTTCCACCTTTACATTCTTCATTTGATAAGACCAATGAACGATCAGGTGTTGCACGATAAAAAAAACCCGTTTCATCTGCATTAAACACATCGTTTTCATTAAATCCATCGAGTATTGTTGAAAGTCGTTGTGTCCATTCCTCGACTGTGGAATCATCCACTGAAGCACATTCACCATTAATTGTTCGAAATGAAATAGCGTGACGATTGTGGAACTTTTCAAGCCAACCGTTTGATGCTTTAAATGTTTCTGTCGTATAACCTAATTGTTTCAGCGATTTGCCTTGCTTTTTCTTGTAAAATGGGGTCAGAAATAGGAATTTGTTTAGCACATTGTTGAGCGAACCATTCGAAGAATAATCAGTTGAAAATTCTTCACTTCGACGAAGAATATTGGCAGCGCTACTTTTTGATATTTTATAATTATCAGCCAGTTGACGAACTGATAAGCCATGACCATTCTGATTATCCTTGATTAAAGCAACTTTTTCCTCCAAAGTTAGCGCCTTTCGATGAGACATTATGCTTCTTTTTCGTTCTCGAGAGTTAGAAATTATAGACAAATGGAACAAATAGAGCAAATACGACAAATAAAACAATATCATGATTGTTTTATTTTTACTCTTTCTCAATTCAATAAGACGGACGATTCTTTTTTCTGTCATTTATGTATCATCAAAGAATACCAATGATACATATGCGTTTGATCGTATTCATCAAAGAATATTTTATTAATTGAAATCAATGTCCATTATAGAGAGGTATTTTGTATGAAAGGGACTGAAAAAAAAGTGTCCACTATCGGAGGTGTCCACTAAAGAGAGTGTCCACTATGTAGAGGTTTAAATCCAGCAAAAAATGCTCCGTCGGGCCTCAAGGTGTCCACTATAAGGAGGTGTTCACTAAGAGAGGTTTTACTGTATTTCCAGGTACCTCTCTCTAAGGAGGACTGCCCAACGACTGCATTTTCAACTCTTGAGAATCATTATCAATTTACAGTACTTCCACAAAGTATTACAAATGGACCCGCAACATTTCAACGTGTAATTAATCATATATTAATTAGAACCGACAATATGGAAATATGGATTAGCTTATATCGATGATGGAATTATATATTCAAAAACATTTCAAGAACATTTAATACATCTTAATGAAATTTGTACAATATTAAAAACGCTTGATTTCGTCCTAATCCGGAAAAATGTGAAATTGCCCGAACTCAAACAGATTACCTTGGACACAATGTTAAAAATGGTGAAATTAGTCCAAGCTCTCATAATATTAATGGTTTATTAAATACAAAATTACCACAAACTGCTGATGAAACTTACAAATTTGTTAAAGCAGCTGAATATTGTAGAAAATTCATACCAAAATTTTCTCAAATTGCTGGACCACTTCGAAAATTTATTCCAACTACAAGAACCCAACAAAAGAAAGGACAAAAAACTTTAATTACATGAACCAATGATGAATTAAAAGCATTCGACCAACTTAAACAAATTCTTTCGAGAGATATGATATTACGACTTCCAAATAACAGATTCCATTTTAAAGTACAAACTGATGCATCTGATGAGGGAATCGGTGCAGTATTATTACAAATCTATCCAGAAGGAGATAGACAAATTGCATATCTTTCAAAGAAATTTACTCAAGCTCAACGTAAATGGTCTCCTATGGAACAAAAATGTTATGCATTTATTTGTGCATTAGATAAATGGCATAATTATTTAAGTGGAATTAAATTTGTTTGGGAAACTGATCACAAAGCATTAACACAATTAAATAAAAAAGCTCAAATTAATAAACGATGTGAACGATGGAGATTAAAAATTTTAGAATATGATTACAAGGTTAAATATATTCCTGGATTAACAAATTCTATGCCTGATTATTTATCAAGATCTCCAGTTGATGATACTGAAGAAGATCCTGACGAAGTTTCACTTCTTATTTCAAAATCAACACAAACCGATTTTTTAGATATCAACAAGCAATCACCTGTCGTTACCGCTGTTCAAACTCGTGCTATGAAATTACGAAATTCAACTTCGAATGAAAAAAAGGATACAACAATATTAACATCAGATACTCCGCTCGAAGAGAATCGAATCGTTCCATTTTCAATCGAACAAGTAATTCAAGCACAACAAGATGATAATTATGTAAAAAACATTATTGACAATATTAAAAAACATACGAAATACTTCATAAAAAAGAATCTTTTAATGCGTCGATTAAATCCTCCAGTTCCCTACGTACCACAAGGTGAACATCGTCAAACGATATTAAAAATTTATCATGATACCGCAGCAAATGGTGCTCATTTCGGAAGAGATAAAACCCTACACAAAATTAAAACACGTTATTTTTGGCCTTCCATGTATAAAGATATTGACAATTATATTAGATCATGTATTCTTTGTGCCCAATATAATCCTCGTCGGCACAAGACTCTTGGTAAATTACGACCAATTGAACCTCCAGATGGAGTATGGCAATTAGTATCTATGGATTTTCATGGTCCTATTAACCCAACATCTCGTCGGGGGAACAAATATATTATATCCTTTACTGATATTTTATCAAAATTTATGGTTACAAAAGCAGTACGTGATAATACTGCTCAAACAGCTGTTAAATTTCTTAAAGAAGACATTATCTCAAAATTTGGTACACCTAAATGTATATTAACGGGCAATGGTATACATTTTACATCATATATGATGAATGAATTAATAAAACAAATTGGATCAACACATTTATACTCGACACCATATCATCATCAAACTAATGGACAAGTTGAAAGATCTAATCTAATCTAATTG
>OENM01000823.1:10769-56850 GCA_900239745.1 Rotaria magnacalcarata
CCCCTAGCCCCCCTCTGGTTACGCCCCTATCATGTGGTGTATCCAAGGTACCTGAAATTTTTTCGAAAAAGAGTTCAAAAAAACTTTTAACAAATTGTAAGAAAGGGGTTCAACTTGGTATATATCATCACGGCAACTATCATCAAGATTTAATCAAATAAGACTCGAACTTTCTATTTTTCTTTAATTTTTTTTTAAATTGCAGAACTTTTGGTCACACCTAAGTATAAGCGAACTTCACTACCAGTTACTCTCTTTATTTTTATCCTCGCTGAAAATAGGGAGTTTTTCTTCGTTCAAAAATCATGTCTATTCTCTTTATATACAGTTTCAACAAAATCAAAGCTTTTCGAACATATTCTACTTTGTAAAAAAAGACGTTGATACTCCAATCTATCCCTAACACCGTTGACACGACGGCCATGCAACTATCACTAGGCATGAATGTCACACATGGCGAAATCCTCATTTTTCTTTGTTTGTGGTTAGTAAATATCCGTATAAAAGATTTAAGTAACATCTGATTATCGAACTTAATTTATATATCGAGCACAAACAGAATACAATAAAAACTTGATGAAAACGCAATTTGAAAACATTATAATTTTTTCACGTGTGTTCATTTTAAACGAAAATTTATTGCTCTGATTTACACTCATCATGAAGTTACCAATTTTTTTAGTTTACGTTAAAAGACATTTATACAGCCTAAAAGTCAGATTTGTAGAAGACGCTAGATCACAAAGATAAGTATTTTATCATCGTTTTACTAATGATTATAATTTTGAGACAAACTTGCAGATCAGATTTAGATTTGTTTATTCAACCTAAATTATACTGACATCAGCTGTCCATTGCTAAATTTGAATCTATCTTAATAAGAACAATCACTATGCTCAACATTCTAATGGCTATTTCTAGGATCGAATTATCAAGTAATTAGGCAAATTTCATGTTCATTATTTTCATAATTATTATCAGTATAATTTTTAAGATTTTCACAAAATCAATAACATTGAAAGCAGAATTGTGTTGTTGTCAGAGGTAAAGAAACTATTGATAAAAGAAACAATAAACAAACGAATCGTTAAGTAAACTATACAAACTTGATAAACGAAACCCGTAAGACTCGTCGTTGGAATGTCAATGAGTGCATGCAATCAACAAAGAATGATTGTGCATCGTTTAAAAATGAAAAAAAAATAGTTTGGACAGAATAGAGCCAAAAGTTTTGATTTTTTGAATATAAATTTATTTATACAGTTTTAATCTTTACTAGGCGTATTAGAACGATAGAAATTATTTCTAATAGCAACATAGAGTATACATTCTATTCTCCTTCAATAGTTAGATACGTACTTTTCTTTTCGTATGAAGGACACAGAAAGAGCAAACAAAAATCTCTTCGACAAATAACGAGAGAAAAAAAATGAATGACTTCAGCCAATGCTATTTTTTGAAAAGTGTTAAAACAAATCGAGTACTCCCGAATGGAGACCATTTAGCACAATACAAATTGCACTTATCAATAAAATTTGAAGAAAAACAGAACGTCGATCGACTTCTATTGTTAGAGGCAAAACGATGACGACAGTATCGTTGTTTATATGAACGCAAGGTAAATTTACTTAACGGTTCGAGCAATGTAATGATGATGGCGCCTTTTTTCTGACAGTTTACAGTTCTTTTTATAAAATGAATATGATCTCAGTACAAATGTTTTGTATTATATTTATCATTATTAGCCAAAAATAAAATAGAGAGTAGATTTCAAACTGAAATTTTAATGTATATGACCTCTAATCAACTTATACATGATTTGTCTAAAATGTTGATAAAAGATTGTCAAAATATTTGTCGCAATAAAAATCAATCTTGTTTTCTTAAATGTTACAAAATGAAAGATAAGCTTTTGTTGATAACATTTTGCTATATTTTCTATCCTTAGTAGTTCTTTTGATAATAATGAATTCAAAAGAAATGCTACTTGTAATTGTTGAATGCGAACAAGGCTGTTTATTCATTAATAAATTAAGAGGAAAACAATCGTCATGGTTTGTTTTCAGTATTATATTTATTGAACAAAAAAAATGTAAACGCTAGGAAAAGTCAAAAGGACGGCGATTCTACAAGGTGAAATACTTTAAGGAAAAATAAAATATCTGCAAAAGCAAAAAAATAGGCATATGAAATTCAGAAAATAAAAGTTTTCAATTTCATGATAAAATCGAAGTTCTTTTAAACTCCATTTTCTTCGTCATTTCCATTCATTATTAATTTATATCCATCGATGGGTTCATCATCGCCAATTTGATTGTGATTCGATTTCATTGACGATGATACAAACATATGAATTAATAAATAACCAACGATGAGTAAAAACGCATTTCCAGCCAAATGATAAGCATAACACATTGTTAATATTGAAACAGACCGATGCGAATTTGTATCCCAAACAAAATATGGATTTGTTGTTTGAGGCCAAATAACATATGCTGCTTGAAGAAACCATGTACCTTGAGTTAAGGCAAAGAAGCTTCGTGCTACAATAAACCAAAAATTATTTGGATCAAAACACTCTGCAAGAGCTCCGATCATTGAACAAACTATTGTTAAAGCAAGTAATACATGAATATGACCGTCGACCATACTTCGTGCATGCAGATGAAACCCCATCATAAGACCTTCCATAGCAAATGCTAAAAATCCCATAGCCTGTGTGATGCGTGTAGGTAATGGTGCTTTACAGTGAACTAAAATTTCAACCCAAGCGCCAAGAAAAAAACCGAAAAGCATCGCTGTATGATGAGCATTTTCTTCGCCAATATGAGGTGTTGGCTCACTGTAATAACCACCAATAAGTTCAATTGAAAAATGTATCGATGTAATAAGGAGTTTCATAATACTTTCAATAGGCAAACGATGAACGATTTTTCCCGGTATACAGTAACAAGGATAGGTGGTTGAACCTTGAAATTTATTCTTTGTTCGTTTTGTTTTTTCATCACCTTCATTCGCAAGTGACTTTATGTAACGTGCACAATTATGAATATGCCACCAAAAAGCAAAGAAAATAAAAAAGGCACCTAAAGTAATCAAAGCGAAGAAGGAGCCGATACTCATTATTCTTCATCGTTTTGAACATACCTGGTGCTATGTGTCCGATGAACGTTCCCATTAGACTTCTTTTATCAAACACAAAAACAAATTTTTTTCAATTTTTTTCAATAATTCAATGCGCACAACTATATTTTAGTATGTCTAAAATGTAATGTCAATGTATACTTTAATAATTTCAATACGCAGTTTCGTATGTGTATATATATGCATGCGCCTTAAATAAGTTTCCCAGTTGCTACTATCGAGAAAAAAACAGAACAAAGTTGCTTAGAGACTATTAAAGTTATATTCTTTCATGGGTCAATATTGTAGCAACGACAGCGATCTAGTTCTTTTTTGGTGGATTTCTCTTTCTTTCTGCCGATGTATCTTAATAAGGGACACTAAAAATGAAGCATAAACTGTTTTTTTCCTTCTTCTAGCATTTCTTTTCTTTTCATCGCAATATTTTATATGATCTACGCACGTTGAATCACTCAGTTTTTCTTTCTCAATCATTGAAGTTAAATTCTCTCTTCATTAAATAGAACTGCAATTTTTTCTATTCTGGTTAGTCGTACAATTAAGTGGTCTATGAATAAGTCATTTGGAGAAATCATGACAGTACGCACTCTCTGAACGAGTTTGAATAAGCATTGTTTATCAGTTTATATATTTTTTCTCTTCATCACGCAAACATGACATGAAAGTAGGCGGCCAGGTTCTTACAAAAGAAAGCATTTTGTTTTACAAAAATAAAAGTTTACCCCCTGTAGCTATAAGCCTACATGTCACAGTGTGCGCATATGCCAACGATATTGAAGTACTATATCGAAACTGAAGACCGTTTATCACTGTAAATTTGATGATTCAGTGATTTTATGAATACATTCATTCTTTTTTCATTACGGTTATTAAAATAATTACTGAGTTTTTTTAATGACTCACATTTTTATTAATAAATAAAAGCGAAACTTTAAGATAAACAATTGAATCCGAAAATAAAAATTTTTTTTCTGTCCAAACGTCACAAGCAGCCATAGGGACACGATTTTCTTTAATCGAATTCATCTACAAATAATATTTTATGGTTTCTTTTGAAAGTAAACGTATTTCATTCACATACAAAGACTAAAAAATGTTTACATGTAATAAAATGTATCTAACATACTCGTGTCAATATCACATAGGGCTACAAACATATGTTCCGATATGTGAAAAGGAAAAGTAAGACCCTAGATGGCATTACAATTTGACGCGATTAAGCAATCGGGCACATAGGTTCGAACTGCAAATATATTTGTTTCTTTTTGGGCTCGAATACGAAAGCTTTAGCTTTGAATTAATTTGCTCTATGAAATTGGAAACGAAAGTGTAATGTAAACTGACGAAATTCATTACTAAGCGCACTGAAGTTGTACGTAGCAACATGCTTTTTTAAATGTAAACCATGAGGAGAGAGACTGACTATTAATTCTTATTACTAGCTTCATTCCTATAAGAAAATAAATGAATTCTTATCGATTGCTTAACGACCGATGACGCTTTAATTATTGAACTTTATCGCTGAGTTTAAAAGAATTTTTTTAAGTTTTTTTTCACGAGATCATTGCGACAGAAAACAACAATAACAAATTTTTATGCCTACAATGAGAACGTAAAAGAAAAAGAAAAAAATCTCTTGCTATGAAACCAAATTGACGTTGTGCTTAGCTTTACACCTACAAGAGAGAAAAAAATCTCGTAGAGACTTAGATAGATTCTCTACATACCATTACATTAATATTAAAAGACGTCGCGTTGCATGTAGACAAGTAGAATTTGTTTAATTGGATTATATTGTATTGATGACGAAGCGGTCTATAGTTAGAAGCATTAACTTGAAGTATTAGACAAATAACTATTTTTGAACACAATGACATTTACTAAAAGGAAGAAGAACGGTCAACTTGCTAAGAAGTCAACATTTCAAGATTTAATAGACCATAAAATTGAGATAAAAGAAATACTATAGTGTACTAATGCTATATTTATTCCAGTAGGCATAAAACTCCTGAAAGGTATACAAAATATTTCTATGGCTTTTAGATAAAATATATTTGCCTATTTCTCTCTTGTATGAAATGTGAATATGATTAATTTACCTGTTTTAAAGAAGAATCTTTTTCATTGGTATGTTAAAAAAATTTAAATTCTAATAAACACGATTGTCATATAGAAAAATGAAATACAATCTCTGAATAAATTATTTTGCTATATAATAGATTTAGAAAATAAACTATGATTTGCTTTGTGAAATGTGATTTTAATTGGGTATTCAGGCCTAGAGATAGAAATCTACTCTCGTTTTTCATAAAACATCATTATGGAAACGTCATAAAAAAAAAGATCATGCCCGTGCGAGTCACAATTGTTAAAGATTTTACCATGCAATCCAAGTCATCTGTGTAATTATTTTGAAATAAAGAAGATTAAATTAACGATGTTTATATCTTATGGAACTCACATATATTTTCGAAGAAAATAATGAGTGTAAGTTTAAAAGCGAGATTTTTGCGGCTCCCTACTCCCTCTGTGACGCCTTCATGAGGATCAGAGACGCAACTAATAAAAATGCCAGGTACCACAGTTTTGGTCATGGCAGAATGACAGTAATGGAAATAAAATATTATTGAATTGAATATTGGATGAAGATCCAATTGTTTATTCAATGAACAGAAATAGTTGTGAATAAGAAGAACCCCACAAGCAAGTAGCTGACACGAGTTCGAACGATTGTAATGGACAAGCGAGTTGAAAGAAAGGTAATATGTAATTAATCAAAAAGATGATTCTTTTTGATAGAGAAGAAAAAAAATAGTAGTCAGAGAAGATACGCTCGAATGATGAGCGACGGATATTGAAATAATGAGTATAGGCATATCTCAATGAAGATATATATATATATATATATGAAGTAGCTTGAAGAAAAAAGAGAATAATAATAATAATAATAATAATTAACAATATTAGGCGCAAGAACAAACAAGAGAAAAAGAGAGGGAAGCTAGAAAAAGAAACCAACAGACACTAAGATAATATCAGTGACGCTCATGCCGTCACACCCCTCCCCCATTACAGACATTAATGAGTTTAAAATTGTGCTAATTAGGAGCTTAACTAATTAGGCTGTTGTTTCTTCCTTTTGTGAAACACGATCTGAAAGAAGTGTTGAAGTATATAGGGTAGAAATTTGGACCCATCCCCCCCCCCCCNCAAACCGGAAGAGAGAAGCTTCACATACCACCAGTGACCGTGATAGACGAATTCCAGAAAAGAAGTTTCATCGTGTTTCACATTTTAATCCCACAGGGATTGCGCTAACAGCTTTTCTAATTACAGACTACACGAAAACAGCAATGCTTGTCCATTACAGACCATAGAAACTAGTCTTTGCTAATGTTAAATATACGAGCTAACAATGAATACTCCATTACAGACATAAGCAAATAGGCAATGATCTAATTATAGGTTTTGGAAATCAAGCTAGATTTTCAGGTGAACTAGTTTGAATTATTTTAGTGAGCCGAAGGGACATATGTGAGTTTCAAATTTTAGCCCCAAAGGGGCTGCGCTAACAAGCTTGTTCACTTGCCGTCATCATAACAAAGTTATAAATAAATTCTTTTTTTTGTAAATTTCATTATTGATATATACATGCATTGTGTAGATTTCTGTTTGAAGTATATATATATATATATATTTCACAATTGTTTGATTCACAGTAGATGCAGATCAATTCTTTTTTTATTTACATTAAAAAAAAATATACATATAAACTTCATTGATATGTACTTGATTTACTATCGGTTCGCGAGGTTGAGATTGATACTCTCTAAAATATAGAAAACTAGTATACAAAAGAAAAAGAAGAAATCTAAATGAAATTATACTTTATTTTTTGAAAGCGAAGATTTAGTTGATCGAGTATGCGATGACGTAGAATCTCGCATTGGACGTTCATATGATAGATCAGGTGGTGGTAATTGTAAATAATTTACAGATGGTGTTGTTGAAGCCTCTGATTCGAGTCGAGTATCCAAAGAACTTGGAGTTTTATTTGCACTATCTATTAATCGAATGAAATAGAATGGGTTTTTCATTTTGTTTTTCTATAGTCTAACCTCTCATATTTTTTTTATATAAGGCTCTTCCACGAGCAAATTTTTTATAATTCAACGGTACACCAGCGCCACGACAGAAACATGTAATCAATTCTTCAGCTTGAGCATCTGTTATATTAAGTTGCTCCTACGAATATTTTGTAATAATTATTTATTTTTTCTCGTAATAAAAAATAAAACTTACTTTTTCAACTAAACGCATAAAATCTTCTTTAACAACAGCCCATGATTTATCTCGGTCAAGTGTACGAAATAGATCAACTAAACGCCAATGATTGTCATATAGAAATGCGTCAACGCTTTTCATTGCCAGTGGCGTTGGAAGACGAATAATTGGTATGCGATGCCGATTTCGATGCATTTTCGAATCTGATTCTGGCTCTTCATCTGTTTGCATAGATTTATCTCGACGTGTTAATCGTTTGTGAACACGTTTTTCAAATTCAGTTAATTTTGGTTTATGTTCGTAAAAATAAACAATATCTCCTAGTCGATCTACCTCTCGTCGTTCATGTTCTCTGTCGGCAATCCATTGTTTTTGTGTAACTACTGGTCGAACATATGATTCGAATTGTTCACCAATTAAATCTAAATCGTTATATTCATTATAATCTGACTTTTGTTCATCTTCAGAACTTTTCATTCGTAATCGTTCATCATTTTCACAATATTCCGGTGCAATTATAACACGTTTTCGAAGACCTTGGAAATTACTAATAACATAAAAGATATGATAAACTGAAATCATGAAATTAAATATTTTCAAACATACAAAAGATCATTGAGTTTTGCTCGATTTGTAGGAAGCATTTTATCTAGTGGCAAACAAAAATATATACTAGAAGTGTGAACGGACTATTTTTGTTTTTTGTTTTTTACTGAAGTAAAAAAATATATATTTCAAAAATATATACGTCAGAAAAAAATTGAGCACAAAAATGTATACGTCAGAAAAAAAATTGAGCACAAAAATAAAAGGGAGTTTAATGCGTACAAGAAATTTTTATTTCTTTGCGGACTTTTGAATGTTGATAGAATTGCATAGTGAGATTAGGATGATACACGACCGGTGAGATATAATTGTGTTCGTTGTTCTGTTCGAAGATTTTGTGGTTGTAAACGTTCACTAGAATCTCAGTAATTAGACATAGAAAATCTTAAGAAACAAAACGTCCTACGTTAACAATGATTCGCCATCGCGTGATGCAAAACGTGTTGTTGTTGACATAAAGCCAATGTTTCGTCGTTTTGGTCGTTTACGTTTATCAGCTATTGTTTCATCTCTTACTGGCGACAGGAGATTATACCGACCAACACCGACTGCCTGAAACAAAAATAATCGAAGCAATTAAAAATGACTTCACAACGTCAATGAATTATAAAGTAATTGAGATTTGTTTACTACGTAGCTATCGATATTATTAATATCAGAATTCAGCAAAAACTTCAAGAAATTCTTATTTAAGTCAGTACAAAAACATCATCCCACTGTTCGATACGTAAGAAATCGTTACATACGTGATGAGCTCCGGCATTGGTAAATGCACGTTTATCGTTTCGTGATGATGTAGCATTAAATGGAACTTTTTTCGTATGAAAATCACTTGGTTCCCACGCACGAGCCGCATCATAACTACCTGGTCCAGGAAAATCGACATTTTTTGGTTGGAGACCTTTCATTGGCAAAGAAAAAAGAGATCAAGTTATAGATTTCTTTTATTCTTGAAAATGTGTACCTGGATGTTCAATGGCTATACGATCAGTTGGTTTCTTTTGAAAACGATCCAATTTACTAAATACACCAAGTTTTTTATTTTTTTCTAATGCATGCGTAAGCGATATTGAATTCGGATAATCTTTCGATGGAAAATCAGGGGATAAATCCCATGTATCTAATACAGCATAATGGCCAGTTGTAATAGGTGCTGAACGATTTAATGTAAATAATTGATATGGACCTTTTTCGCTAACACGTTTATGAATTAATTCATCGATTGAACTTCTTAAATTATATGTTCCAGGGCCTATTTTTGAACCCTAACAAAGAAAAAGACAGATTTCGCTGTTTTTGTTGAATGTTTTTTTTTCTTTACCTGAAGCGGTAATGATCTTGACCCTTGATTCCATAGAAATGGAGGTATATTACTACCTTGTTGAAATTGTCTTTCTACAAGTTTTTCATCCGGAATACCATAGGCACCAGGTGGTGGTGCTCTATCCTATTTTACGGATAAATATATACATATGCATATTAAAAAGAGAATCAAACAATCTATCGTACAGGTTGATCTTTTGGAAATCGAGGTGTTAATTGATCGAGTGCGCCTCGTATAGAACGTGGTTTACGACCATTTTCCGTTAAAAAATCCTCAATGCCATAAGCACCTGGCGCAACATGTCGTTCTTGTTCTTTGTGTTTTTCATAGGTTTCTTTAAATGATGAATGAGGAATTTTAGCCATTTGCTCTGTATATAATGCTTGTTGCCAATTAGGACCTTCTCTACGTTTTTGAACATTTTTATCACTAAAACCATCATACTGTATAACATCATGAGAACCCACACCCACATGAGGTGCAGTGTCATGTTGAACACGTGTTAATAATCCTGGATGTAAACCAAGTGTTTGAAATCTAATAGAATAATTCAAATCAAACTATGATGAAAGAAAGAATCCTAATTACCTAGGTGTCTTTGCAGAGAAGCCTACTGGCAAACTACTTTCCACGTCGGTTGATTCCATATTTTTTTTGTAATAGGTATATGCTGAAAAATATACTATGACAAACTGGTGAAAAGTATTTGAATCGTAGATTCGAGCTGTTTTTCTTTCATTTAATTCATGTAAACATGTTGTTTTCGTTCTTAAAATTAGTGTTGCTCTAGGTTACAAAATGAAATCCATTATAAAGTTGATAGCCACATTTCACAATGCATAAATTCAATTGGCATCGCCATCATCATGTTAGTAACAATGACGCTAGCCTCCTATTTGCTGTTCTCATGTGAAACGTTCTTACTCGTTCTGTCTGCATTACTGTTCTACTTCGCCATACTTTCCATTTGCCTCGCTGCCTGTTTATACTTTGTACTATATATATTAAAAAAAAACAGAAGCAAAAATCTAATATAACGCGTCTATTATTTCTTTCTCGTTTGTCGACTTCGACTCTTTTTCACCTTAATCATTTGTATTTTAAGAACATTTTTAAAATGGCAGCAGCACCCGCTAAAGCTAGTATCAGCAATAAATTAAGCATTGAAGATCTTGATCTTGAAGGCAAACGTGTATTAATACGTGTTGATTTCAATGTTCCATTAGACAATGGAACAGTTAAAGATAAACAACGTATTCAAGGTGCCTTACCAACAATAAAATATGCACTTGACAAAGGTGCCAAAGCTGTTATTCTTATGTCTCATTTGGGTCGACCTGATGGTAAACGTGTTGAAAAGGAAAGTTTAAAACCAGTCGCTGACGAATTACAAAAATTACTTGGTAGAGATGTTAAATTTTTAAATGATTGCGTTGGTGAAGAAGTTGAACGTGCAGCCAGTGAAGCTGACAACGGACAAGTTATTTTACTTGAAAATCTACGATTTCATCTTGAAGAAGAAGGCTCAGTGAAAGATAAGCAAGGAAATAAAACAAAAGCTGACAAAGAAGCTGTAGACAAATTTCGAGCTAGTTTATCAAAACTTGGTGATGTTTGTAAGTTTGTTTTTTCTTAATTATTTTCATTCGATAAATTTTGACTGTTTATATTCTATTATATTCTAGATATTAATGATGCATTCGGTGCAGCCCATCGAGCTCATAGTTCAATTGTCGGAGTTAAACTTGAACAACGTGCTGCCGGATATTTAATGAAAAAAGAGCTTGATTATTTTGGCAAAGTTTTAGAAAATCCAGAACGACCATTTATTGCTATTCTTGGTTTGCTATTATTATTATTTTTAGAAAATGTTTCAAAACGAAAGCACTTTTTTTTATATTTAAGGTGGAGCCAAAGTCTCTGACAAAATTCAATTGATTGAGAATCTTTTAGATAAAGTTAATGGTTTAATTATTGGCGGAGGTGAAATAGAAAAAAGGTTCTTATTATAAATAATTTTTTTTTCGATTAGGAATGGCATTTACGTTTCTCAAACAACATGATAATATGAGAATTGGTAAATCACTATTCGATACTGAAGGCGCAAAATCAATTCAACAAATTCTTGACAAAGCGAAAGCTAAAAATGTTGAAATTTATTTGCCAGTTGATTTCGTTGTTGCTAATGACATTAAATCAAAGGATACAAAAGAAGCAACAAAAGAAACTGGTATCGACGATGATTTTCTTGGTCTTGATATTGGCACAGAATCAATTAAGAAATTTAGTGAAGCTGTTAAACAAGCTAAAACTATTGTATGGAACGGTCCTATGGGTGTTTTTGAACAAGATCAATTTGCTAATGGTACTAAAGAACTTCTCAAAGTTGTTGCTGAACAAACCAAAGCTCATACAGCAACAATAATTGGTGGTGGTGATACAGCTACGGCTTGTGCTAAATTTGGTTTTGTTGATCAAATGAGCCATGTTTCAACTGGTGGTGAGTGCATGACCATGCTTTCTTCATTTTTTTCTTCTATGAAAATTATTGGATCTATTTTTATTTTTATTTTTTTTGTTGTTTATTATAGGTGGTGCAAGTCTTGAGCTTCTTGAAGGTAAAGACCTTCCCGGTGTTACTGGTCTTAGTGACAAACCAGCTAAATAAATGGAATATATACATTCATTTTATCATGATCATTTTATCATCTAGTCTAGCCCTTAATATTTCACCTTGTTTAGCTGTCTTTTTGTAGTTACTACAAATAAAGTTAAATCAAATATGTAGATTAGTAACCTTGTTTATTTATGTTGTTACATTCTCAAGTCTCTTATCTATCAATAAGTCATTGACAAATAAATATTATGAATAACAAAAAAAAAAGAATAATGATACCATTCAAAAAAATTTTCCTACAGAAGTATATTTGATAGGTGTGAATATCAGCGATGCATAGAATAACATTGAAACGAACAAGTACCTAAAAAACCTGCTAACAGGTTCAAGTTAGAATTGAATGTAATGTGGACACCGATTCTGAACAGTGATTTTTATGTACAAATTAAATATTTCTTTTTTTTTCAGGGCAAGGACATTATTTTTTTATTTATAGGCATTGCTATACAATCGAATGCCGAAGTAGACAAGGTCGATGATAACGGTTGACAAGTACCGGAAAACATTAGATCCATAGATAGTTTTCATGAAGATTCTGATTTCATTTTTTTTGTCATCATACTGATCAATTAACATGACTTTCAGATGTATCAATAGAATAATAAGTTGATGGATTATACGAATTAGCAAGAAAATTTTTTGTTCGTTTTGGAATTTATTGACGAACTTTGTTCAAAGATTCTGCAAATCATTTCGATGAGAATTGTATAGAAGCTTTCAAAAATTGACAAATCATATTGAATCGATCAATCCAGACAGTTTCTACCATAAGCGCTGCTCAATAATATGTGTATTGAGGAGTTGTTTGAAGTTTAATAATCGCTCGTGGCAGAAAAACTGACTTTTGTGTAGATTGTCGATGACTATGTCGTTGTTAGTCTGAGATAATTGTTAACGTAGTATCGAGTGTTTACGATGTTTTTATTATGCCAATCAATGAATATGCGTGTGTACAGAAATATACAAACGACAAGAATCGACTAGAAGATAGTAGCTATAGAGAACGTATGCATTTATGCAGCTACGAAAGAAACATAAAGATGGAATACATTCGTCTATCATGGTTTCACCTAGTAATACTGGTCATTCATGTCGAACACATTCGCGCTATGCGATAAAATTGTATGGTAAGTATACATGAAATTTTTTTGCGATTTATATAAACATTTACAAAAGCATGTAACGATGAGACCCAATAATTCATAAATATATTTCCGATCAGCTTCAATCGGAAAGTATGACAATTATGTCACATTTACTTTATTCCTTATATTTGGCATCGTATGATTTTCGGTTATTCTTCGACGGAATCAAAATCTAAACGATCAAAAGTGTTCTGTAAATAACTTTATGAACTCTTTGAAGAAGAAATACTATTTTTAAAAATAGATTCAATTGAATGCGCCCGCCTGTCGATAATCAGAACGAGTATGTGAAAGCTTCGATCAACTTATTCCAATGTAGAATTGTTATCGTTCAAGATAGTCGTCAATTGATTTGAATAGAATAATATTCGATAGAACTTCAAATTTTATATCGTTCTTTTGAGACTCTTGTTTTCTGAGACAATCTCTCATTCGGGGGTATGTGCAGTATCCTGTACATGATTATAAATCACATTAGAAAAGTCTTTGAGTGATGAATAACATAAAAAAAAACACCTATTTGCTTTAGCTGTCCTTGATCGAAAAAATACGACTTCCGAACTCGTCACTACGTTGGGAAGAATAAAATATTCGATACAAATATTTCCCACTCGCACGTAAAATAATTCTTGTAGGCGTCGTGTGTGATTCATAGAAATGAAAATGTTTACTAGTGTATCGAATTCATTCTACTCGTTTCTCAATAGCTTGATAGATAAGCGATCTTTTTGAAGAATGCCATATACTACGGATATTTCTCTTTTTTTTGTAAACCTTATCACAATAGAATCGAAAAACATATTTATGATTAATAAAATGCCTTCATATATTTTGTCACTACTAAGCAAAGAAAGATATTGTGATTGAAGTACATGGGCCGTTAAAAAAAGCTATTTTTTTATCATAATTTTGCAATCAAAAACGAAAAGAATACTATTCTTGCCTATAAACATTTGCAATTGAAGGATACCAGTACTCATTTCTGTATAAATGTGATTCTTCTGAAACTACCGCAGTCACCCAAATCAAGTTAAATTGAAGAAAAAAATAGCTATTAACTACATGATAAACATGAAGATGATTATTGAGATCACGCCACGATGAACTTTCAAAAGTTAATATGCAAAAGTGTGCCTTCGAATAAGTACAATGCACACAAATTATTTTCAATATCTTGATATCTAATGTGCGCTTCTTACACTATTAATATCTATTGTTCATTGTCATCGAACATATTTACTTCGAAATAAGCAAATAGTCTATGAACCTATATAGGACCCAATACATCATATTCTTAAAATAGAGACAAGGACGGCGATGCCTATTGAATTATTATTGACACTCGTTGATTCTAGAAGAGAGTAAATATAGAACAATACGTCCGTATCGAAAACTAGAATCAATGTCTGATACTTTATTATTTCTCATAAAGTCAACCGAGATATTACTAAAATCAAGTAGCAATCTTGGTTTAATTGCATACTTCGTGTTACGACCAATGAGCAGTTTCTCTTGTTGCCAAGATTTAAAAATAACGAATGTAGATCTCTTAAGTATTCATCCTACCGACAATTTGAATCACTTGAGTTATGTTTTAACCAATAGTAAGTTTCCGGTGTAGGCATTACTCATTTACAAAAGACATATTTCAATGGCGAAATCATTTAAATAGAAGTTGACATGACGCGTATGTGGTGTATTTTATAAACAATAAATTTCTTGACTTCGAAAAATAATATGAAAATGTTTCTATTGTAAATATGTTTATGATTCATAGACATTCATCTGATTCTACATATTTCTCCTGTGAATATTTCTTTTTCAAACTGGCGTCATATATAGAAATTATGTGGATACATTATGAAAAGCTCATTGGTAATTAATAGAAAATATTTACAATCTTTTATTCTACGAATAATGAATATATTAGTTAGTTGTCGCAAGTTTTTAGTGACTGAAATTAAATGAATCAAACAGAAAGTTATTCTGTTTTGTTGTTCCAGTTCAGAAAAACTACTATGTCATGTTAAAAGCAAATATGTATAAAGTATTTTCATACTGTTTCTTTCCTTTTTTTTTATTAAATACGAAAATACTTTTTCTTCAACAAGAGAAAACATTAATAATAATAAAGAGAAGAAAAAGAAAAAAAAAGAAGACAAACTCTAGCACATATACAATAAATAAGAAATTTGTGTGTGTGTGTGTTTTTTAGTATTTATATACAATCAAAAGAGCAAAAGCAAATAAAGAATTGTACATAAAAATCTATAAATACTTGTTTTAATTTTTATACACCGTACTTATAAGATCATCCGAGCATAGATAATTCAGAATAATATCATAATCTAACTTATTGTCAATATTCGATTGCTGAAAATTTCCTCGTCCACCTAAATAGGTATCAGCTAGTGTTTCAATATCGTCGAAAAGTGTCTAAATAAAAATCAGACAAGTATAAATATATGGATGTCGAAATTCGAAAACAAAAAAACAAACCTACCGATGTTAAGTCATCTGTCAAAAATGTATTGATAGGATCTTGAAGAAATGCGGTAAGTTCATCAATATTTTGCTCATTGGTTAATCTTGATGTTGTCGGTGTTAATGGTGTTTGTGGAAACGAATATTGATGTGTTGCAACACGTGGCGTACCCACACTCTAAAACGCGCACAAAAATAAAGGTTTCATGAAAAACAAACCGCTTCGAAAATTTTACCGGTGGTCCAGGTGTCATTTGACGATCAAGAGTATCACCACTTGGACAAAGTGCATCTGTTAGCGAATTGACTGAACTCGGTTGACTTTGATGATATGGAACGCCAAAATCTGTGGTAGTGTTTCCATTGTATTCTCCTTGATAGGGCGTACTTGGATTGCTTGGTGGACTAGGAAATATTTGTGAGTGATTTGAAAATGTTTGATATTCTTGTGACATTGACGTTGATTGTGATGGTAGTTGTTGAACTGGAATATAAGAATTTGAACAATTCGATGAATAATGAGATGCTGACGATTGAAACGGTTCGTCTGATTTTGATTTCATTTGAATTTTCATTGTTTCGTGTTTCATAGGATTCTGATTTGGTTGATGATAACAGGCGGACGATTGTAGTTGATAATAATTTTGATAAAACATTTGATGCTGAGATGGACAATGCATGTGTGAATTACATGGACAAACTGAACCAGATGAATGACTATGCATCGATTGAGATGGATACGGCATTGAACGTGCTCGAGCTGACATTATTTGTTGATGACCACCGTTGTAGGTTGATATTGGGCCGATAGTAGATTTCGTAATGTTCATACGTTGTTGAAAATGCATCTGTTCCATATGATTAGGTGTATAAGGTACAGGAGTATAAACATCCTGAAATTTTTGCTTTGATTTATTTGAAGATTTAAATAATTTCAACTTACAGAATTGGAATCAGTTTTAACTGATATTGCCGATGATGGTTGATATGGATATGTTTGTTTTGTTTGACTGACTTGATATGGTGAAGGTCTTGAATGCATTGAATGATAACTATGAATTGGACCGACACCATTCATATTGATTCTTTGTTGTTGAATTCTCCAATCATCCATTGATGAGCGACTTGTTTAGTTTTTAAAAAAATAATCGACTAAATCATCTACAAGAGTAATAATCGCGTTTGTAAGCAATAGAGAGAGAAAGAGACAGCACCAAACACATCAGACGAAAGAGAGAGAGAGAGACTCAGAGAGAAAGAAAGGAGCACAGAGGAAGAAAAAAGGCACACGTCAAAACGTCGTACAGCAGTAGCATAAACGAACGAACAGAAGGAAAGAAACAAGAGAAAGAGAAAGAATCGATTGCACCAGCTAAGCGCCTATGTGATGATGATGATGCGGGTAGTAGATGTGTTCCTCTTCTCTTTCTTAGATAGGTGCTTTTCTTTTTTTCTTTAAGTATCGATATGTCACTGTCACTTGGTTCTTTCTTCATTAAGTAAAGGAAAAGAGAAAGAGAAAAAATGTAACTGATCAAAACTATCAAAAGTCTCACTTGCTTTGCGTCTAACAATATGAAAAAAAGAAAGGAGAACGAAAAGAAATGAGAAAGAAGAAACAGAAATTCTTCGTCTTTTTCTTCGAGAACATTTCACATCGAATAATAATTGTTGACGCAGACAATCTGTACTTGCTTTCGTACGTTTGACTATTATTTAAAACTAAGAGTTCAAAACAAAAAAAAAACAACGCATAAAATAAAATACACGCAGAAGTCAGAGAATTCTTAAAAAAAATATTTACTTGTCTCAGATATTTATTTCATTCATGTTCTTAGATATTAGTTTTCCCTTTATTATTTATTTAATCTACATATAAATCGGTAGAGAAAAAAAGAAGTGACTGTTTCATTAGTATTCAAGGAAGTGCAGTTGACTAGTTAACGATTACGATGGTCATTGATTCAGTTTTCAGAGAAACAGAATCAAAACAGAAAATGATGATTACTATTTTATTTATGGCTGAATTCGACTTGAAAATATTTCTCTTTAAAATAGTCACTTTTTTCTCCGAGATGAATGCACTTCTATATTTATATATATATATATATACATTCATGATCATAAATCAACTGATCGGAGAAACGTGCCAAATCTAATGGCAGTGTATCCCGTCACATCATTTCACTTTTTTTAGTTTTCTCTTACTAATGATAAAATGATTCCCAAGAGAAACCTGTTGAGCAAAATTTGAATATCGAGCAAATTTATTGTTCGTTCATCGTGATTGTTTCCAAGGTCACATGTTTACATTGAATCAGATTCGGCTTCGTTTCTTTCTTGTTATGAGTTAAGTACTCTTTAGTTATTGTAAGATTTTTATCTTATATTTATTTAACTTCTCGTTGGTAACATAAGCATGTTTTTTTTCTTCTTTGGTGATTTCTTTCATTTGCTTGAATAACGAGATTTGACGAATCAAAATCAAAGTTTCCTTTGGTAAGTTAGAAAAGATAAGCCAAAGAAGAAGAAAAAGGAAAAAGTCTGAGGAGATGAGCAACAATGATGACGATAATAACAACATCATACGAGAAAAAAACGAGGAGGTCGTGGAAGAAAAAAAGTGAGTACAGAAAACGGCTAGACATACAGACAAACAAAAAATAGTTATTGGAAGGTGGCAAGCAAAAAAAAAGAAAAGAAACTTCGGAATATCTGTGCGTTTCTTTTCTCTTTCTCTCAAGTATACAGAAGAAGAAGAAAAAAGAAAAACAAAGTGGCGATCTGCCAAACACCATGCGTCTATGTTTTGTATCTGTTATTTAGTCTTACTTGCGGGCTAAAGTCCTTGTTTTTGTTATTCCAATCATTTTTTTTCGACATGATTGAGACACAATATGGAAGAGAGAGAAAAAATACGAGGAAGTAGGCTGGGAAAGAAGCTTGCTAAACAATAATGATACAAATGAAAACTGGAAGCTGCTTACTTTTATCACCACTATTTATATAGTGGCTTGTTTGCAATTTCATTGATCGAATATGACGACGTTACTTCAATTGGAAAAATGTTAAACAATGAAAAGTTAAAGAAAAGAAAAGAAACGGATGGCGCAATGCTGCCATAACTTGACTAATGCTTGATATAAAGGAATTTTCATTCTTTCATCATCAATCACAGCAAAATTTTTCTCTTCATCTGAGAAACAAAGTCAACTAAGATTTGATAAGCAAAACGACAACAATGCCGTTTATGAAAAAATATGCATATGTATACAATTTAATAAAACATTGGCAATTTGTTTCGATTTTTCTCTCTCGTTCTAAATGAATCTCTATTAGAACCAATAATTCCTGAGATTCATTCTTTTAACAGACATCCATATAAAGGCATCAAAAGAGATTCGATCAATAATAGAGAATACATATTATCATACGCTTTCGTCAACAACAGATGGAACTATAATGTTTGTCTGCGTCATCGTTTTCTTTTTTGTATTCAAGATCGATGTTCTTGTTGTTGCTACGTTCTATGACACTCCAAGAAACGATCTATTCTCTTTTTCCTTTTTTTGCCCCTTCTCCATCATCTACCTGCAAGACACAGATAAATGTAATACGATCTACTAGCATCCCTTGATAATAATGCCGATCGCGTTAAAGATAATATTTTCATCGTTCGGCAGACACAAAAAAAAAAATGCCCATATATGTTTATAATAAAGTTAGTGATATGAACACAATTCAATAGAATTTCTTTATTGCTTGACAACAGAATGAGAAAATGATGTAAAACGTCGTTTTGTAAGACTTCATAAACAACGATGATAATTGTTTTATGCTTTGATTTTCTTTCTATAATGAAGCGGAAGATTTAAATGGATGTTCATCATGGAAAAAATTACATTGAAAAATCTGATCATATTCTATATAAGAGAAAAAAAATTTTCAAAATTGAAATATTTATAAAAAGAAAAAAAAAAGAACGATACGCTGTCTTTTAAGTACAAATGACTCGTATTAATTAAAAGATGTTTAACAAGCTAAGAACAAATTTTCGTCGTCCTCTGATTTATACAATACGAGGCCTCGAACAGATTATAATCGAGAAGCAAATATAAGCATGGAAAGGCATTAGTCAATTTATTTATAGATAATTTGCCATTGGTGAAATGTTGTTCGGCCTATATTTTCGCTCTTTCCAATGTCATTTGATATCACTGCTGTCCAATATATGAATCCTATTAATATTGAGTGCTTATTAGAAATTTAGTACATAACAGCAAGAGGAAAACTAATGGGTCACGATGTGTTTTTTTTCCAATTTCCTGGTATGTCAAGGTAAATTTTTTTTTCTTCTTTTATAAATACAACTCAATTAAAAAAACAACAATCGTCAAGATAAACATAAAAAATAGAACATTTAGAAATCATGTTAACTTCTTTTCTTTTCTAGTAAATATTCAAATGAATTATGTCTAAAAATTGTACTTATTTATTCAAATCGATTATTTTTTTGTTTATCAGAATTAATTTTTTTTATTCAGTTTTATTAATTTGAAGTTGAATATTATTTGATAAATATTTCGAAGGTAATCGGCCTCGACGTCCTTTTAATTCATTTGTACGGACAACTTCTTTCATCATTCCAACGGCTAAACATTTTTGAAATCGACACCACTATATTTTAACTTAACATAAAGAACGATCTGTTTAACGTTTTTTGTATTTTTATATACCTGACATCGATTACGTCGACGTTTATCGACGAGACATTGCTTGTCAGACAGACAGATATATTTAGCATTCTTTTGCACTGTTCTCTAGAAAATAAAGAGAAAAATAAATTTTATTATTATTGCTTCAAATCAAACATACTTTAAAAAAGCCTTTACATCCTTCACATGTACGAACACCGTAATGATGCGAAGTTGAAAAATCATTACAAACAAGACTAAATTTTTATTTTTTCAAATAAAATCATATAGAACATGAAAAACAATTCGCGTTTTGAACGTTTACCATTGATATTTTGGTGAATTTACATTTGAAATAGTACGAAATCTAAATAAATAAGATTTAAAAAATTAAATTTTAAATTTCATTTAACTTTAAAGTTGAAGAAGAATTTTCTGGTAATTGTAGTACATCATATCTCATTGTTGGAGGAGTTGTAAGATGAAAAGTATTTGAATCGACTTCATTCGATAATGGATAATCATAATTTATATTCGATAATTCAATAAATTGCGATTGATTTATTGCATAATCAATTTGTTGTGGAAAATGCCAATTGTCTGAATTCGTGAGATAATCATCGATACGAAGGGCATTCATATTTCAATCGGCTGTTTCTTGTTATTAATGTGTCCAAGTAGTTGCCTCCTTTTTCTATTGTTATTTGCTACGTAATGTTGGATCTTTTTTTTTATCTTAATGAAAAGTGAGTAAGGATTTGATTTCACATCGACGTAAACGAGATTTCAAAAACGTATGATGCAATATGATCAGTACCGTCATTGAAAAAAACTTAACACTCATCTATTGCGTATATCTATTCGAAGATTTTATCTTATTTCTTGTAGATATGATCAAATAGTAATATATATATATACGTATGTGTATGTATATGCATTTTTTTTCTTTGTTTTATTATCATTATTTGTAATACTAGGCTATATGGATTTAATCGATTTATCAGAATCGTCAAGATATCATAATGAAATTTTAGCATTGACTCTTTTCAATACTTTCATGTGAAATATGCCCATGGCTCGCGTGTTTTTGTTCTATTGTCAATACAGGCTCGTATAACCATAAGTATGGGTTGGTCGTTTTTGTCTTTGCTGATGAATCTGAAAACATTATATCGATAGTATTTATCTGATTTGAATCACATGATTTGTCTATATACATGTAACGATCGCAATAGAACAAGACTCGTGCGATCATGGATACGATTAGATAGAGATTTGAACGTGCTTGAACTCTATGGACACCTCACATGAATAGTAAATGAGATAGCAATAGACATAACGTAGATGAAACTGGCAATCGATTCGATTTAGGCCACCAGCGAATCGTCCTGAACGTTGGTCGAAATAAAACTCGATGAGCTCGATCTATTTGTATGATCATAGTTGTTACAGTCATATGTTTACATTCCTTGACTCACTTCGTTTGTCACAATATGTGTTTATTCAACTCTCATTCCCTGACACATATTCCCTCTATATATACTCGTCTTTCTTCAATAACAAAGTTAGCTTCATCGTTATGGTACTCATTCGTTATTAATATCAACAAGGCACAGGGATCTCTAACAATAATTTTCATAGATCAAGTCATGCTTTACGAACTCAAAAAATTCTAATATTCGCATAGTAGTGTTTCATTTTCTCCGCCTCATCGTTTGATCTATGGAAAATCGGATTGCATTATTTGATATAGCTGGTCAAATTGTATTTGGAACAAGAGTAGGAATTCTGAAACACGGTCCAGCGCGATTAATTTGAAAGATTCAACTATTAATATAAAAATTTATTGAAGATTTCCTTTGAACTTAAGTTCATGTAGCTTTATATGTGTATATGTATATATTTGTTAAGCTAATTCTAAATTCATTAGTATCAATGAAAATAATTTATGTATTCATCAAACGTTAGTAAAATCATTATAATTTAATGATGAACAATTATTATGAATATTCAATGTTGAACATGAAAAATGTCTTTTATTTGTATTCGGGTTAGAATTTTGTTTTGAGCCAAAAATTGATTTATCCTAGTTATTCTCTTGCTTTTTTATAAGAAGAAAAAGAATTCACCAGACTAGAAGAGGATAAGCAGGTTTACCTAGATGGAAAAGGCGTTACGTCCTATACAGAAGAAAATCTAATGAGAATATTTGATTAGTATGTGTAATACAACCAGAAGGAAAGTACAAACTTTAGATAAAAATAACTTCTAGAAAAAAAAAGCAGCACGAGACATAATTAAACAGTTTCTAGACATTCGTCATGATTGTTTTATTAATAAAGAGTGCAGAAAAAAAATATTCTACAATAAACATTTCATGTCAGTATGACACGAGATCACCTGATATTTTTTCATAGAAAATATAACAGTGATCGAACAGTGACGAACATTTGCTTGATGTTGCATTAAGTAAGATCTAGTAAACTATCAAAATAATTAGTTATCAATACCACAAAAAGAAACTTAGTGGTTATCCTTCGCGATACAATAAATTTAATTGCTGATTTTATTAAATAATAATGAGAAATTAATTTTTCAAGATTTAATTTGTCGTAAAATATGATCTTGAAAAATATTTTTAGGAATATAAAGCCACAAGAAAGATTTTCCCTATTGAAGACCAATGCATGCTCCTATGCACCGACAGTATAATGCATAATATGTCAAATCATTCAATGACGGATCATGAAATGCGTTTAAAGACAGGAAAGAAAATTTCAAATAAAAATCTTCTGTAAAATAATTTAATGTTGATTGCAACCGAATAGAGAATTGTGATTGCCAACGTTGGACAGCTAAGCACATGAAACGTCATTAAATTATTCCCTATGGAAGAATGTAATACATAAAAAAATCAGCTATTAAGTAAACTATCTACGATTCTTAAAGAAAACTCTAAGTAGTTTTCTAGAACTTTAATTGGGTTTTTTTTTTGCAACCAATTCTTTTACCAATAAATAATCGATCACGAAAATGTTTCGATTCACCAAAAGAAAAAGAATTATTTTCGCTCAATATTTCGAGGTCATCATAAACACTTGAAGATTTTTGTTGTTGTTGTTAAACCTATTATGCTAATCGTATAATCCTAACAAACATCATTCGTTTATTGTGTACATACGAACAAAAAAATTCGCAAGTGTTTGTTTCTATTGACACAAGCATTATATTCACATGATAGAAGAAGAACCATGACCGGTAACCCAATTTGAGGCCAAGAAAACATTTTTGTTTAATCATCTGTGCATCATTTATATTCTCCAATGAAAGTTTTTTTTAATTATTTGGTAATAGATAAACGGAATACGCGCTACTCTCGTATATTTCATTGAACTGAATAAAACAACAGCAAAGAGCTTCATGTTTGTTTTTATGCGTAGATTGATGTACCAGTAAAATCTAATTGCTTATACTTACTTATCATATACATTTTACAGTTCAATATCACAAATGAGTAAAACAAGACATATTTTGAAGGTCATATTGACAAAATCGATTTAAACTGCATCGATATCAACTTTAACTTTATGTATATAAACAATGCCGATTAGATGAAGAAGAATATATTGTTGTGGGCGTGCATCTGTGAAATGTATACAAGGCTCATTCATCATTACAATAAGTGAGAGATTACGAGTGTCTCTTTCGTTTTTGAGCTGTTAATGTACAATTCAACAAATTCATTTGTCGCTTACTTTTCTATCGCAATTATTCTCATAGAAGGAGTACTCTCACAAAAGAAAGAAAGAAAGAAAGAAAAAGACAAGATTCAAGCTGCTACTCTGTTTTATTTAGTATAGACATAAAGTGACTCATAATCCTATTCGTGTCGTTATTAAAGACAAACTGTGCGAGTTGAGGATCACGCCTATAATAGTGCCATGGTCACACGCACACTTTATACTTTTAAAAAACAATTGTGCCTAATTGACAGTAGGTGGTTAGTATAGACACAACAACCTTTCGTTTTATTCAGAGGCGTCACTCAATATAAGTATATGTCGGTGTCTCTTGTTCTCTTTTGAAAATTCGATTGCAACAACAAAACTTAAATTGATCATTTGACTTCGTTGACACATCTTTTACTGTTCAATTTCGAAACGGATCCAGTCTCCTCGCCTATTCCTTTAATGAATATACAACGATCTTAGCTTCATTTCTTACTTTTGGGGGACATATCGATGTTACTCTACTTATCCAATCATAAGTATTCTGTTTTATTATTGCCGGAATAGACATCGCGTCTCCTCCTTCTTTATTTCCTTCTAATCATTAATACATAGCTATTCATAGTGTCAATCCACAACATGAGATTAACACATAGATCAAGGTAGGATCTTTACTGATTAACATAAAACAGTTATCATTTGTTATTATAAACCTTCAGTGAACAAGAAGAAAAAAAAAAGGCAACCATCAAAATATTAGCGACATTTTTCTATTTCAGCATAAATGATTTTTCTACGTTTCCTATTTCTAATCTATTTTACTAATGCAACATATCTTTATTTTGAACGTGAATCTTATGAAATATTCATTAGTGAATCAATACAAATTTACACGAAAATTGCTCTCATAAAAGCTATTTCGTATCCATCGTTGTCCATTCAATATGAACTTCACGGTGATACGAATCGAACATTTTATTTGAATTCACTTACAGGTGAATTAACATTATTGAATCCTGTTGATTATGAAACTATTCCAATCTATAAATTAACAGTTGAAGCACGTTCAACTTCGGCAGTAGCGCCTTGCTTTAGTGAATTAATTATTCACATATTAAATATCAATGATAATCCGCCGGATATAAATTTAATTATTTATCCTTCTCTACTATATAAATCAAATACAATAAAATATGATTTGAATATTTCAGCGACACCATTTGCAACAATAAATATTAAAGATTCTGATGAATCAACAAAGAATCTAAGTTTATATTTAAACGACACCGAACATTTTCAAGTTCAATTAATACGACAAATTAAAAATGATTTAATTTATATTTTATCAACAAAAAATAATGCTCAATTAATTGATCAAGACGATTATTATTTACTATTAATGGCATGCGATAATGATCAACCCTTATTATGTACAAATCAAACATATAAATTTCATATGAAATCAAATGAATTTTTATGTAATTTATCGTTCAGCCAAAAAGTTTATATTATTGATATAAAAGAAAACATACCAGCAGAAACATTTTTAATGCATAAAATAACAAATAAATTTTGTCGAAATATAACCTATTCGATTGATGATACAAAAAATTTCTATATTGACTCATCTACAGGTGATTTATTTACACTAACAAAGTTCAATCGAACTGAACAAAGCATTTATTCAATTCAATTATTTGTCAATTATTATATTAAAATACAAATTATTATACGAATAGTTGATCAATATGGAAATATTCCATTTTTAACAAGTAAATATTCATTTATGAATCAACGAACATTTCTATCGGCACATCTATTTAATTCAACATTATGTCGACCACAAGCCATTATTGAAAATTATTTTCAACTTCTGCCAAATTGTACGATTCTAACTTTAATGAAACCACCTTCGGGTCAATATTTATTCAATATTGAACTTGAACAACGCATAAATTATAAAGATACATTTTTACTTGAACTTAAAGAAGAACAAGAACACAAGTTAACATTTAGAAATTCCCAATGGATTATTATTATCTCGATTATCATAAGTATTTTATTGGTCATAGGGATAATCATTGTTCTTATTGTTATTATCAAACACGATCGATACAAATTCCTTCAAAAATGTCGAGTTAAACAGGTGAGAACTAAATATGAACTAATATTTATATTTTGTAACTAAGTGAAGGTCTGCAACCATTAATATAATCGAGCAATTCAATTCAAATTGAGACAAGCGTGTTAAGCAATGTCACCGAATAAAGATTAACAACAAAAGAGCATAATAATTTTCAATGTATGTAACACGGAATATATAAAGTTTAAATAAATGACAATAAACTTTTCGGTAACACTTAGGTCTTTAAACGTTTGAGTAAAACCTTTTAAATGTATTTCGTCAATTAGTATGAAAGCAAACAGTATAAAGATGGTTGTTGATAAGCCAATGAATTTGTTTAATAGGCTCGATTGTCGTTCTAGTAACAGATCTATCAGCGTATTAGTCGTCTTAACCTTCACAAAAATAAACACTTAGATCGTCTTTCCATTGTTCGTAAAAAAAGACATCAGATAGAATCCATGATCAATAGCTTGAATGTCAAGTATCCGTTAAATGTAAAAATCCTAAAGTGATTTTAGACAAAGAACAGTTGTGTATATCCAACACTTCGTGTTAAGAATTCTTCACACGCCCAGACCCAATTTAATCTGTAAGAAAAATTGATATGAATATCTCAAGGTTGTCTTATCATGTGTAACATTGATGGTTTTTCTTCTTTTTTTTTTAGAGACCATCATCACGATCGAGCAATAATAGAAGTACAGATAATAAGAGTCATTCAAATAGTAAGTGCACTTTCTTTCAGCTACTAAAAAATCGTTGACCTGAAAAATAAATCTAATTTTTATTCTTCTTTATGTGCATTAAAAATTTGAATGAACTCACTTTTTTTTATTACATAAGAAAATCTTTTTTTTTCTTCGATAGAAACTGATGGACTTTCTACTGTTTCAAAATTAAAAGTATATGATGATCATGAATCATCATTAGCACCGTCGAGTACAACACTATATTTAGTAAAAAAATCATCACCACCCCTTTCATCGTTGAGTCCATTACGTGATGACGAAGGCTATTCAGGAAGTTCGAATGTATCCGAAAATCATTTACCATTGGAATCAACAGTTATTTCAGTTAATGGATTAATCGAACAGTATCATGTACACGAATTTCCTAATCGTCCATCGAAATCATCTAGATATGATACACCGAGACGTTATAGTGACAGAATAAATGGATCTCGCGTGTCACGGGATATTACACTTGTTTAAGTAATTTTAATTTTTTGTTTTTCATATATTCATATAATAAAAGATTGAATTTTATAGTTTTAAAAAATATTTCTTCTCAAGTTGAGTTACAATTGAATTATGATACATAGATATCGTTCGATTATCACCGTAACGAGGATTTTCGAATTTGAAAAAAAAAACAAAAATATTGATATTTAATGTATGTTGTTTTTTTCAACAAGATATAATTCTATTTCGATTGATTATGTCCGTGAAAGAAGCAATCAGAGTAGTATACAAAACAAAAAAAAACAATACACACAACAATCATCGAGAAAACAAAAAAGGAAAGAAGCGCTTGTTTCACACAGTTTTGTCGTTTTTTGTTTTGTTAATAACATAGAAAACGAATATATCAAGAAGAGAAATGAGATCAATAATAAATACATTATGACAAAACAAGGAGTAGGGAGAGTACGAGAAAAACAAAGGCAAAATAACGAACGATATATACAACAACAAAAAAGTGAGAATTTTATTGGGATGCATTTAAAAAATTCATTTTAATTTCTATCGGTTGCACAATGAAAAATACATGTTGAATGTAAATATCAAAGAAGAATTTGATGGAAAAGCTTTAATTCGATTTGAAATGAAGTACAAAAAGAAAGAAAGCATTGAAGCTACAAATTTACTATGTGCCAGCATCCGTCAAATTACAAAACACGATCAATATAATCAACTTGTAATTTATTGCATAACCATCCGAGAAAAGAAAAAGCGACGAAATTTTTACTCAAAAGTCACACACACACACACACACACGCAAGTGCGAAAAAGTCCAATCATATGTGCTTATTGTTTAAAAAAAATAGACATTTATAAGACAGTAATCGCTTGAATGTATACAAGAAAATCAAAAGTTTAACTCTCGTGCGCACACTTTATTTTTGTTTTGAGATATTGGATGTTCTGAGAAAAAAACATAGTTGAACACATCTGAACAAATGCATTTTTATGATTCATCAATTTGAAGACTATTCAATGGATCAGTTCCATTATGAGATGATGTATCTCCATTGATTGCTTTGAATTTTAATTTTCGTGAGAATAAGGACGGATGTCGCTTTAATTTTGCTCGATCATTCTAAATAGAATAATTCTATTGAATTATCTTATGAATTTATATCCGATTACAATAGGCTAACGGATAAGAAATAAAAAGCGTAATGAAACACAAGACAAACATATGAGTTTACCCTCTGAATTAGCACTGAAAAAAATTGGTGTTTTTGACGAATGTTAGATTAGTTTGTTTTCTCAAAAAAAGACATTTTTCAACTTACTTCATCCATTTTTCGATCTGTACCATTGGCGATTAGAAGACGGAATTCTCGTTCGATAATCTGGCGTGTCTAAACATAGAATAGAAAATAGAAAATTAAATGTCGTGCTGCCTGAAACTGAGTTAGTTTTTCATTCCGATTATCCGTAATCAGCTCAATTTGTATAACCTTTCATAGATTCTAACAGAAAAGGAAAGATCATGTATACGTTTTTCTTAATTTTTATGCCATTTAATGGCGACGAAAATCATAATGGCCTTTTGTTTCTCAAGAAATCGCAACGATCCATATAGACTAGACATAAGTATGACCTGACATTTTCGGCCTTGGTTTCCGATGATCGAGACCATCTCGCTCATATCCAAGGCAGACAAAAGATGTTTTAAGTTTTGAAACTTCACAATTTCTCACCATTGTTTGTTGACTTGGTATTTGTAAAGCTAACGCTAATGCATTATGATCGAATGTTTCATCGAGTGCAATCAGTCCACCATGTACTCCGGATTCCGCTAAATTATTTGCATATTCTTTTAATCCCTGAATAGTTGTTAACCATTGAATAACTCGATCATTTGACCATACAATAACATCACGATTTTCATTTAATGATTCTTCACGTCGTCGGTCAAGTTCTTTTTTATCATAATTGATTCGTTTTAATGCCATAATACCATAATGAAAACTCGTTCTAAACATAAATTTGCTTTTTGTTTTTATTGAAACCAGAAAAAAAATGAATGATTTTTATTTTACCGATGAAAACTATCAACCATTTTCAATTGTTTACTTAGATCTTTTTTATTCAAATGTTCAAGCATTCTCGCGTCAACAAGACATTCCATAAAACATGAACGATATTGTTGTAAACCCAAACTTGGCAACCATTCATTACCAATCCATTCATGATTCATCTCACCGAATGCTAATGACTTAAAAAACAAAACAAACGAAATGAATTATTTTACATATGAAGTAGTTCCTGATTGAAAACTTACTGTAACCGATGTTCGAGGTCCTTCCGGTGATGTTAAATTAATAATTTCTTGGATAGCCAAACGTAATTTAAGTCGATGTAATGGATTGCTAATTCCAATTTGTCGTTGAATTTCTTCGTCATTTAATTCTGCCATAATCGCACCTGATTTAACATTAGCTCGGCATGCCGCTACGTACCATGCTGGCATTTTAACCCATAGCTAAAATAGAATTAAGACAATAGAAAATAAATTTCGATCATTGACAAAATACAAACTTCAAGCCAAGCGACGACAGTGGCACCGTCCCATAATGGAAATGGTCGATTATTTTGTATCACATCGTCGAGTAATTCGTGTCTAAAAGCAATTCATTTCTTTTTGTTTTAAAATTAAAAATTTTGATGAGATCTACTTTTTTTTAATCCGTCGATCGAATTCAGTTTTTCCTAAACTAATTAGTCCACTAGTTGTTGACTCAGTCATTTCATTATCGGACGGCACAGATGATGCTTAAAATGAGATAAATTATTTTGTAAAATCTCTAATGTAAGACATCTATTTACCTCGGATTATATGAGATATTGAATGAATATTTTCGCTTATGAGTTTATTATCCACAAAATCAGGTTTACGTGTAAATAAACGTCCAAGAGAATTTCGAATACCCCTCTTTTTATGTTGCTGCTGCTGCTGTTGTTGTTGAGATCGATTATATATACTATTACTATCATCACCAGATGTTGAATTTTGAGAACTTATTGGACTTGGAGAATCTTGATTAGCTAACGATGATAATGATATTGGTTGACCATTGGACGAATTTGAACTAAAAATTAAAAGAATATAAAAATACTTTTATATCAATAAGTTATTCTTTGATTGAAATATATCCTTACAAATGATATTTTATATTGTTATCGGCATGTTGTATATTTGTTTTTAATGGTGCTGTATTGATTCTATACTGATTTTGAATACTTGAAGTTGAATGATAAACATGATGAGGTGTTGCTGTACGTAGATTTGTAGCTACACGTGCTGAAGTAATCGGTGGACTTGATTCACATTTTTCATAACGTGATATAGTATTATAATCATGATGAAATGAACGTGGCGATTGTCGATGTGTAGTTTGATCGTATTCCTAAGAAGAAGAAAATACTTCGATTGATCCAACGAATAAATTTATAAGTAAAACTTACACTTCCATTCAATGGATAGATACTTGATGTTGTCATATCGACAGCAATCTGAAAAACAAACAGTAACTATTGTCTATTATTAAATTTCAATCGAATTTACAGTATTATATTTGTAAGATTTTCCATTTGGCGAATGTGAATTATAATTATTATTTGTAATTAAATGTGAATGATGCCGATTCTTATTTCCATTGGTTAGGGGACGATGTTGTTGAATAAGATCATTATCTTTTTCGTGTTCGTTTCCATCATGTAAATGATAGATTGTATTTCCTACAACGCGTGATTCGAGTTCTTCAGCACGTAATTCGGCATCGACTTTTTCAGCTTGAATCATTCGAATTTCGCTATTAATCGCATCGAGTTGTTCTTGTAAAGCAAGTGCCAATGTTTGGGCATCACCATTATGAAGATTTGTCGATCCATTATTGATTATCACCGGATGTTGATGTTGATATAAACTATCTTCATCGTCAGTTGTTAATTCAACATCAGAAGATTCGAATGCTAGACGAACATCGTTTATTACTTGAGCTTGGTCAATCGTATCCCAATCGGCTTCGGGTGTCTGTAAAGAAATTCAAAATCCTATGTGAAACTGGTCAATGAATAGAATTTTGCTTCGGAGTCATTTCTCTCTTTACTTATACTCGAAATAATGGGACAATTTATAATGAAAGGTTCAGTTTCGGTTAGGATGACCTTTTTCTAGGCATTACTTTTAAAATATGATCATTGGTAGTTGATGTTGTTATATTTTTTCGTCGATTGGATGAATCTATTAAAATTGGAATAAACTGTGGATTTGTATTCGTATGATTTTGAGAAGAATTTGAAACTGTTTCACTAAAAATAAATAATAATTTTTAATCTCACAAACCATATCAATAGAAATATTACTTTTTCTGTTGTTTTAAATTTTGCAATTCTTGTCGAACATGGTCAAGTTCAGTTTTTAGCTTATCGATTTCTTCTAAGAATTTCGTCTGAAACAAAAATCAAGATAAATCATAATGGTAGAATTTGATTAACTAGAAATTTACTCGTTCATTTTGTATTTCGTCTAGAAGTTTTCTTAATTTTTCATTTTCTTGAGCGAAATGATTTTTTTCTTCTAATAACTGCATGCGTTCTTTTAATTGTACTTGTAAACGTTCGTTCGATTCAGCAAGTAATTTATCAACTGTTGTCGACAAACGAGCGTTATGTTCGTCTGTTACTTTTTCGCGTTGACGAGCCTGAAAATAATTCAATAGATTCATTATGTGAGAAGTCTGTTATGAAATCTTCGTGGTCGATTTTGGCGTGTATTCGTCTATGTGAGAATATAGACAGAATGAGAGGATATCAGAAATAATCTACGCCAAGAGTACAAAAACAAAATGTCGAAGAGACAATAGCAGAGAAAAGGACTCTGACTTTACCAGTACCCATCCTAGAGTCAAATAGTTGCTAGTAATTTAGAAAGAACAAATTACTCGTGTTAATTCCATGTGTAAATCATCATATTCATTTTGAAGTTGATGAAATTTATCTTCACTGGTTGAATAGGCTGATAATGGCAGACCATTCTGTTTCAATGATATATCAATTTCATTTTGATATTGAAATTTTTGTTCCAATAGATCACATTTATCTTGTAATGCTTGATATTTTTCTTCGCTCTAAAACAAATATGAGTTAAAAATGAAAATTTTCCAAAAAAAAATCTATGTTCGAACATGTTGAAGTTGATTTTCTTTTGTGGTTAATTCATTTTCTAATCGATTATTAAATTCATTTAAATGTGCAGTTTCTTTTTGTATAGTTAAATAACGTTTTTCTAATGTTGCGATGCGTTCTTCTTGATCTTCTTTTTGCGCTTGAGATTCTTTTAGATCTCTTTGATATTTATTTATGTGTTCATAGGCGTGAGTTAGATCACGTTGAAACAAACATGAACGTTCTTCTAATTCTTTGTTACGATTTATTAACTCATTGATACGTGAACGTGCCGATATTAATTCATTACATTGATGATCCATTACTTCTTGCATTTCAATTAATTTACTAGTTAAATAATCAGGATTAATCGTACCGTTTGACATACTCTATTTGAAAGAAGAATAAAAAACAAGAAACAATAGATTTTTTAAATTTTACTTTCAATTGATCAATATCAATTATTTTCGATTGTTGAGTTTCACGAACGCCAGAAAGCTAAAATAAAATAGATCAAACAAGTCTGTACTAATGAATATGCGTGCAGGCGTGTCAAATGGCACATGGGTTGGATTAAGTTTAGAAGTGACTTGCGATTAGTTGATTATGAAATTGAGTTGTGATCTAATGTCTCATATCATTGGGAAACAATCTTTATTATGGATGATGCGAGCTTAGATCAGGCTTTTTTCTATCAAGGCAAAAATATATCCGAAAAGCAACAAGTCAAAGTAAACTAAATATTTATCTGAATTTCGTTTATTATTTAGAAAATCAGCTTTTGAGATATGACAGCAAAACTTCTTAGAACTTTAGTAGCAAATGAAACGGATATAATATTGAATTGATAATAATTCAGCCTTTGCTCTTTCCAAGGTTAAGATTTGATTCCGTTCGTGTACTTCAAATTGTCTGTTTTTTTTTCAGATTCAAAAAGCTCCGGGGAGAAAAACTTATCAACGTTAGTTCAGATAAGAACGAGGCGAAGACAAACGACCATTATCCTTGAACTTGACCTTCGGCAAATTTGATATCAGAGATATAAATTAGATGCTGTACTACAACAAAATGCCTTGAATCTAATTATATTAAGAAAATAATTTTTTTTTCGATAAGCTATTCCTCAATCTTACTTACGTCTACACGGTGGACCTCTAACTTTGAGACAACATCACAATCTATTCCAGAATGAATAACTGTGGTAATAGTGAGAAAATCTATAACAAAACGTTTTCACAAGGGATATCGTCGAAATATCGTTTCCATTAAGTAGTGGATTATATTCTTATTAAAGTCAAATTCATTCAATAGTCAAGGTCATTCGTTCTTTGTTCATACTAACAACGCTGAAATTTTTATACAGCTTGACTATTGAGAGAAAAGAAAAGGCTATCTGTAAACATGATAATCTATTCATTTGTATTATTCAATGAAAGCAGTTTAGAATATATATATATATATAGATTGAAGTTTCCCACACAGACACAGACAGACATGTCAATGTAAGTTTTTTCCTCTCCTGGCCTATAATGATATATTATCCGTTCTATCTTGTAGAATAATAAATCTTATTGATTAATTACATTTCTTAAGAATCGATTTATTTATATTCTTACTTCATTTTTTGTTCGTTCAAGTTCATCTTTGAGTTGAATATTTTTTTCAATTTCAAGTTTTAAGCGTTCTCGTACCTTTGACAAAAAAATATGATGAAAATCATAAATATATTTTTTTCTTGTTTTATTAATCTTATTTTACTTTTTCGTCTAATGCTTTATGATGTTCAAATAAAGACTTGAGTGCTTTAAGTACTTCAACTTCCGATGAAACACCTTGTGCTTGTCGGCGCATAACTGTTGTTCGTATAGAACGTTCATGACGAGCAACAAGTTGTTCCAAATGTTCGAGCAGCAACTGAATAGTTTTGAAGAAAAACAAAAAACAATTTAACGAAAATATTTTCAATTAATTAATTTACTCGTGTATTATTTCGTTCAGCTTTAAGTTCTGTCACTTCATCTTCTTTTTCTGTTAGTTGTTCACGTAATTGAGCTAACTCACGAACAAGTGTCACATAGTCCTAAAGAGAAAACAACGTTTTTATATTTCTATAATAAAGCCTTTTGTTTTCGTCAATTTAAAAAAAATGAGTAACTTCTAAACCTTATCAGAATATTTATGAGAATATGTTGAACTAGTCCATGGTAATGGTTGCTTATATTTCGACATTGAAACTTGATTATCATAGATCGTTTGTTGATCGTAGGGTTTTAATAAATTAAACGATGGTGAAAGCGTCATGGGTATTGATCCTGTAGTTTTTAATATTTTAGGCCATGAATTACGATATTTTGGTTGAATCTGATTTGTTATATCGATATCATCAACATCATCGGATACAATCGCACTATCACTACTACTACTGGTGGTTGAACTTGTCATAGTTATTGTATTGGCATCAGTGGATAAATCGTTATCACTTGTATCATCATCATCATTTTTGTCAAAATTATTCGTTAAATAATGATAAAGATTCGTTGATGAACTCATTTTAATAAGATAATCAGATTGGTCCATTGACATCTACGTGAAAGTGTCTTTGTGCAGTTGACTCTTGTTCGAGCTAAATAATCGATGAATTTGCCGTTCTTATATTGATCTTCTCTTTCGCTGTCTCTCTTCTATTTATATGTAATAGATTCCCTCTCTGCTTCTTTTCTGTTGGACTTCCTTTACTATACTTAGACGCAGAATAAATAGAAGTGAAAATTATTCTCGCAACGAATTGTTTATTGAAGTAGTTCAATCATCGTTTTCACACATTACTTGGCAGTAGCGTTGTCATCGGTAATCTCGCATTGTCATCAATACGACCTTGTAGTAAACGATCGGTTTATTTAATGTATTTCAATGTATGCAATCTGGATGATGTTCTCCGGGAATAAGACTGAAGGTCGATATGATACCTCTAGTCAATGGATATGAATAGGCAACGTAAAAGTACTTAACGTTGTCGTCAATTGAAACTAATAAGACCACAGACAGTAGCGCATTAAAAAAAAATAAATTGATTTGTTTGCTATTGAAACGATGTCAACTATTTTTTACTTCTCGTATACAAAAGGTATCGTATGACATTATCTATATTAATATCCAATCCTCTTTTCGAATCGTACGCCAAGCAATCTAATCACTTATATGAGAAAACTTCTGACAAAAAAAATCGTTATCATTTATCATTGATTGATACATATATAAACAAGTACTAACGAATTGTATTCGAAAATAAATATATGACAAAAAAATAGCCTTGTTCGAAATAGAATGATTTTTTAAACAGATATAAATGACAGTTGTTTATCTCTAATATTGATTGATATAAACAAATGTTTTTATATCGAACAAAAAAAAAGAATCAGCATAATATGCGAATACAAACCTGTGGTGTATTTAATGATAATTGACGAAGTAAAATATCACGTTCTTTTTCAACATCAATGAATTTTTGTTGGGAATTATTTAATGTTTCTTCTGTTTCATGTAATTTTTCTTGTAACTAGAGAAAAATAAAATTTTGTATTAGAATTTTTGTTTTTGGTTGAACATTACTTTATCACGTTCTTCAAGCATTGATACCATTAACTGTTCAATATTAGTGTGAGCGTCTTCGCCATTATCCGATCCCATATCTTCATGATTGATACTGTTACTACCACTACTATCTTCAGGTATTGGCGGCATCACATCACAAATCATATCGGCATACATATTCGTACTAGTTCTGTGAACTTACATGATCCAAATAGTAAAAAAAAACTTGAATGATAATCGAAAGAAAATCATGATTCTAATAAATAATCTAGAAGAGAAAGAAAACCGATTAACCATCTTAAACAATAACCAAAAGGCAAAGAAGTAAATATGATTATTATGAACGATTACATGTGAAAATTTTCTTCTCGGCAGACGAATCATCTATCTTCACTCTTAACGAGAATGCAATCACTCAGATATTGTGTGACAATAATGCCAAGTGGATTATGAAAATATCATTAAGACTTTTTTTCCTATTTGCCGTCCTGTTTTTTGTGCAAAACAAAAGAAACTCTCAGTGAAAGAAGAACAACAGTGTAGAAAATAAAGCCAAACTTTCTATTTGATCAACTCTATTCGATTGAGATCATACCAAGAGACATAAATTCCTTGATCAATTAGTCGAAGATTATCATGATACTCCTATACTTATCCATTCGGCCAACGAGTGAAAAGAAGAACAAAGATGATAACAATAATATTTATGACTACCTATCTTCTATCATTATCCTTGATCGATCGTTCAAAGTAAACGAGACTATGAAGAGTATCTGCATTATTGCTCATAAATGCGAAACGCTTGGCTACTACCAATATATATATATATATATGCGTGTATACATATCTTTGCATGCTTCGTAATGGGATAGACAATTGCGTGAAGCGTAGAAGAAAAGAATGGATCTTTATCGTTGAAAAATACAAAGAGAACAAGCGATAAAAGTTATTACGCGCTTCGGTCAGTCATCAATAACGTTCATATGTAAAAAATCAAAACAAACCGATGAGAATAGCAATCCTTTATGTTATATTCATTATTTTATGAAATAGATAAAGTCCGATTTGATATTTATAAAAAAAGGCATTTTTTACAACGATGTTAACACTTTACCTTCGTTTGATAGTATGCTTTGTAAAATATTTATTTAACGTTGCCTACCGTTAATAATTTGAAGGTAAACTTGATAAAATAACGATTTATTCGATTGAATAAATACTTATTTATTTCAAAATTCAAGAGTAGTAGTCGATAGTGATTAACAGGATTAAGAGTATTGAGTTGTTAATTAATAGAATATATTGAATGTTGAAAAAAATGACAATAATTGATTAGACAAGATAAGATTGGAGATGGATGATGACTAAACAAACAATATGAATTAGAGATGATCCAATGAAAATGTATTTTCATTTAGTTTCTCATATTCGTAGTTTTGTATATATTTTCTTTGAATATTATTGTTAAATCATCTGAAATTTGAACAAGAAATGGTTGAATATTAATCCTAAAACGAATTGTATTTTAACTCCATCTATCGATGGTTGTCATAAGCTTTCTATGAGCAACAATAAGAAAAGGTTGCGACTTGAACTAATTGATACGGTCGAAATATATAGATGAGAAGACAACGACGGAAGAAATTAACAAAAGGTCGATATGATGAAAGAGTTACATGCAAATGAGTCTGATTTGCAGGGATTATATGATCATCAATCTTTTATACTATTGCAAGATATTTTTTTCTCACGGAGGAAGTCTTACAAATGTTTAGTCGCCTTTCTATAATGAGAATGAACACCTTCAAAAGAATTCATACGGTTAGCATATTGTTGCCGAGGCGCGCAGCATTTTTACGGCATTTCTTTTCTTTTTTGAATCAAATCCATGATGCCCTTGATTAACACTGTAGGAGTTAATTTTTGTAAAACTCACAGATATTTCTTCGGAAGGATGATATTAAAGATAGACTGAAAAAAAATACCGCTTAGTAGACTACCATCACGAACTCATTATGATCTACATGACATTATTCTGACCTAAAAGTGATTAATCAGTCGTGCGACTTCCTTTATGAGATTTATTAATAGATCATCATCATCGTCTTTTCTTCGTAGGTCTATACAGATCTGTTCGATGAATTGTTGTTTAGGAAAACGAGGTACCTCCACGTCAAAATGGAGCATTTTAAAATTCATTTTTCTTACTACAGTTATTAGAATTCAAAAGTTCGAAAGAATAAATATTAACTTATTATCACAATCGAAGATAATAGATTTCGAAATTCTTTTCTAAAATACTGAACAACGCCTTCAATTATTGAAATACGTTTTTGATTTATCGATTTGTCACAGTCTCGACAAGATCATCATGAATCGTGTGAATTTATTAAATTATATCATCAGTTAACAATGAATATTAGTAACTAAATAAGCTGATTCGTATCTCCAAAATTGATTATCTGGTCCAGTAAAAAATATTAAGGAATAAAATCGATTTTAATTTCAATTATAATCGGGTCAAATTATGATTTTGCTGCAAAAGATCTTAAAGTCGGAAGTACTCTCTGTTGCGCGCACGATAGATCATTATCTTGACATTATCGTTAGAATTTTCATCATCACTGTCGTAAATAACTAAGTAAATTAGATGCATATTATATTTTTACTTTGAATTGCTTTTAAAATAAAAACTGCACAAAATGTTCTTTGATGCAGAGTTTAGTATAATTATCTTTATTGTTCCTTATAATGAACAATGCATCGAAGTAAAACTTATTTTATGAAGTTAAGAAAAACGAAAACAAATTCAAAGCAAACAATTTTTAAATATTTTAATTCAAATATCAATCAATATTCTGTTCTAAAAAGACAAATTAAGTAAGTTTAAAAAATTCTTGCTATAAGATCATTCATTCTATTTCGGATGGATAACTTAAAAGATTACAGTATGACGGTTACGAAAAAATACACAGACAAGACTTCTTATTTTATGTGTTGTGATATATCGTTCTCATTTTCTACAAAAAATACCTGTTATAGTGTCCTTTTACTAATGGAAAAGATGTCAATTAATATTACTATAATTCAAAGACAGATATATTTGTTTCTCTTAAGTTTTTCAGTAACAAAAATTTTGAGTTTTTTCCCACTGTTATTACATGGATAAAAAGAATGCCTTATCTTCATTTCATTAAAATAAATATCCTAACTATATTTATTTTAAAAAGCAAGATAAGTCAAAAGCACTGTAAAACGATTAGTTTATGTGATTCATGAAGATAATAACAATATCAAGCAATGTATGGCTCAGCGCAAGTTATGTTCGACTTATAATCAACTGTTCATGGGTTCAAATCTTGGTTCACGCTATCGCTGGAAAAATTACCACTCTGTGCTCATGGTATGTGGGTGCTATATCATAGCTTAATACTCTGCGTCGGCTCAATTCCGACACAGAGTGTTGAGAATTTTTAATTTTTTTGGGGGAAAAAAATAAACGCATCTTGTATCCAGAGGAGTTTAGACGCATTTGCCTTTCGATGCGTTACCATTCTGGAAAATGTTGCATTTTGGACGAGTCTTAACGCGTCTTCCAATGCAAACGGCTTATGATACGTTTAGATACTGAACGAGTGTAGACGCGTCATGTTACTCTGGATGCGTCGACACCCCAGAAAATGTTGCATTCTAGATGCGTCCTGATGCGTGAAGTGCCATCGTTCACAAACGCTCAGAGACGCGTTACGACTCGAAAAAAGTTACATGGGCCAGAGTGTAATAACTTCATACATAACACACGTATATATAGAGAGAGATATTAGAACAATGGAAAGAGAACAGAAGGAGAATCATCGAAGCGTGCCATCAATATCGGCACATACACTGGTCGACAATTTTGACCTCGTTCCGTCCAGTGTTTTGTTTTCTTTTTTTGTACGCGACATGAACTTATTGTATATTTCCTTGTACATGTAATATACTTTTTGTGTATTTATTTTTAATTCGAAATTAAAATATAATAGTACCGAACGGACGGAACTGTGTGAATGTCTAAACGAAATTCATTTGTATTACAAGGATTTTGTCAAAATGGCAAAAATTGTAAGAAAACAAGAATATTGGCAGAATGGCAAGAAAGCAAGAATCATGTAAGAATTGTAAGAGCACAAGAATCTTGTCTGATGTTCAAGAAAAGCAAGAGTCTGGACAAATCGAAGTCAAGATTGTCGACTAGTGTGTGTTCATATGTCGCATATATCGGAAAGTTAAATTAAAACTAAATCTATTCCTAGATTTGTCTAGTAGTTTTTTTTCTTTTCTACATTTATATTCGAACTCGAATTAGACAGTCATTCGTTGCTCGTAGTCAAAAGATATTTCTCCAAAATATTTTCAAATTTCTTTAATATATTTTTTCTAACGGTATCTATAACAATTACGGTCTGTAATAAAAAAAACATTTTTTTGGATATGCATAAATTAAAGAATTGGGGACTAGAATTGTATTAAATAGCAAAGGGGAAAGCGAGACTCACTGTACTATAAAAAAAATTGAAGTAAAACGGGAACACAGCAGGAGTACATAGGAATATAGTGAAAGTACGAACTCCAGGAGTCTCGCTTCCACCTTGCTATAGGTATCACTGTAAAAAAAGCGCAGAATAATCAACCCTTGCCCTTGATTTTCCTTTTCATAATCTCTTGAGGGGTTTATATGGGTGGCATATACTCTTGAAGGGTTCATGATCCAAAGGGTTTTTGAGCGTAAGGGTATTTGGAGAGGCACAGGGTATATGGAGCTCCTTTAGGGGTTCGTATTTCATATTTTAAGGAAAGCAGCTTGTTATTAAACGATTAGGGGTAGATTAATGAAAGCATTTTTCAGAAACGTTTCTAATTCAGCAATGAAGGTTAGATTATTATTTGGTCCAAAGAGTGGGTTTATTATAATACGCTAGAGGGTTGATTACTATTAGATGCTATTCAAAAGGGTATACTAATCTGCATCTAATGGTAGGTTATTGTACGGTTTCAGAAAGTTTTTAACAATCATTTATACATTTTCTCCATATCGTTTATATTCAAAGATATTTGTTAAAAATGATTCATCATATATTAACTTAATTTTTTACTAGTAGAATTTTCTTGTTTATATTTAGATCATCATGATCCGTTAATAAAATTTTGCAAGCAAGTTTTCATCTTAATTGACTAGCACCCTCTTGATAATCTGCTATCATGTATCAACATGTAAGTATTATTAACCATTTCAATTCATATTGTTTATATTCAAGAAACATTCATGAAAAACGTTTTTTCAGGTATGAATCTATTGTCATTTTATAAGTAGCTTCTTCTCAGATAGACAAGAACAACTATTAAAACTTTAAATCTGTGCTTTTATATCTTGATGAATTACTTTCTGATCATACTAAAATACCGGAAAATTAGCACGGTAGTGTCATTTAGAATTTCTTCTATCTCTTTTCTATTCGAAAACATTTCTTAAAAAGAATTCACCATAGATCAATATGCTTTTTTTATTAATAGTGTTTTTTTGTTTATTTAGATCGATACAAATAATGGAATAAGCTCCTCACAAAGATTTTCCCCCTTCATTCATCTGTATTATTTCATCGTTCTATGTCAACCACAAAATATGTGAGTATATTGTAGCTTGAACTCATCTTTTTTATACTCAAGGCAGTGTGTGTGGATAAGATTCTTCAGATATTCATCTATTCTTTTTAATAAATAAATATTTTTCAGATCAACAATAATAACTAGACAGGAACTTCATTGCTGGGAGTTTTTCTTGACAATTCAGTTTCCGATCATCTGGAAACGTAGAATGAGATGACAAATAAGTTAGATTACAGTTTAGTTCATATTTTTTGTATCCAGGGGAAAATTCTTCAGAAAATTTTCTTATTTCAATGGATTTTTTATTACTATTTTTTTTGTTTGCTTAGATGATCAGCAATAGTTAGGATCACAGTCGTGTATAATTTTTCTTTATTTTTCAGGTTCTGTTCAGCTTGTGCTTCTCAACATATTTATCTGGTATGCGTGATTTACAATTTTACTGGAACTCGCTTGTACTGAGGAAAGTAATAACAAATGTTTTCAATATCTAATCTTTTTTATTTTAGTTGATTAAAATTAAATTTCAACTTTGAGGCAAGAAGTACTATTATAAGTTTGTTTCTTTCAGAATTATCGGTTGTATACCTCATCGCCGAAACAAACATTATCGAAAAACAAGATCGCCGAAATGAATATTATCGAAATAGAGATCGTCAATATTAACATCATAATTTTTTATCAATGAGCATTTCGATAATCTTTGATTCGACGATCTTCATTTCGACAATGTGATTTTCGGCGAAGAGGATATTTACCGAATTATCATATACCATTCAAGATCATGAGGGTAAGTTTAAATTATAATGATAGCTGACATTTTTGTTTTGTAAAAGTGTATCAAAAATATGGTTCATATATCAGACTATTACCTTGTCTCAATAGAATGTTTGATTCCGTTTGGATAAACAATGAAGAAGAGAATAGCTGAGATTTCTAAATGTTTTTCAATGAGTTGATTCTTTCATGTAGGTTATTGCTAGTAACACACTAAAATATAACAATAATTACAATTACATTTTATTTCTTTTATTTCAAGACAATAAGTTAGATAGGTTTGTGCACATATGGATATGTTTTATATTTTTCAATAAACGTTTTCTTTCTGCCTAACTGCNGCAGAATTTCTTTGTTAAGAAAATTATTTCTGGTCGATATAGCAATAATAACAATTCAAGGAGACTCTTGCTGCTTTGAATTATGCCTGATGTCTATTTCATTAAGGAAACTCATTAAAATTATAGTACAGATACTAAGGTAGGTTTCAGTTTCTTTGATTTTGATACCACATTTGCATTATGAAGGAGAGCATTCAGGACGTTTTCTACTATTTCCTAATTTTCAGTTGGACGCTGCTAGTCGAGTAAAACGTACAGAAGTGTCTATATTAGGGGTATGACAGTTCAGTTTTAGTTCAGATCATTAGAACTGTTCAGACAGTTCCTTAGATCTGAACTGTTCAATCAGATCTGATCTGATCTGTTCGAACAGTTCTTTCGCTCATTTGATCTGAACTTAGATCTGAGAACTGTCACACCCCTAGTCTATATTGAAGCATGATTTTTATTCAGAGGAGCAAAATTCAATACTAGGTATTGTTATTAAAGCTATGCATTAGATGCGCTAAACACCATTTACTCAAACAGGAGGCTTCATTTGAACGATGTTGATTAATCTTTTATGAATATCATGTCGCCTTTAGTACACTAATTCTAAGCTTTCTTTATTGAGGTGCGATATTCCAACTTCTTCTATAATACAATATGGCTATGGTTATTGAATGAAGCTTCATTATATATAATTGAGTGTGCCTGTCATTTTAATATTTTAATTGTCTTTTTTCATGCGAAGATTCATTTGTATCAAGCAGTACTTTCAATTAGTGGAATTAATAATAACTGTTCAATGTAAGAGGGAGCAATACATTGACAATATTAGTAATGTCTTCAATAAGAAATGTTCTCCTAATCAATTACTGATTTTCCGTGTAAATTCTGGCAAAAGCATCTTCAAAATAAATGAATGACTCTATAAATGAAATTTGCTTGCTCTCTTTGAATCAAACCCAACAACATGGTCAAACTCAAATATTATCGCGAGTAAGTGAAGCAATTGTACGATTTCATAGATGAGAGTGTAAATAGGTCAGGAACGGGATCTTCGAGCAATGATAACCCTGAAGAGTGCTACTTTAATACTACTAAAAGTTTAATATTTAGTAGAAGTTTAGATGATTATTATAACATTACGGAAGAATCATATGATAATTTTACTTAAGCATTTTACGAGGTTAGCATGAAATTCTAAGAAGTTTCTTAGTAAGATAGATGGATTTATAGGCTTTCTGGATGTATTCGTTTTAAACCGCTAACTACACTCCTTTACGAAGTTGCTTTGTTTTCTGGTNATTTAATTATCCTCTCTCTCAAATTTCTCTTCTCTTCGTATGCTTTAACCTGATAATTCTCTTGTTTATTAGTTAATTTATTGACGTTTCGATCGATGAAATCGATCTTCTTCAGAATGAAATAGGAAATGAATACAGAAAAATTTGTTTTACTAATGACTCATCAAATTGTCAATTTTTTCTTTATTTTCTTTATAAGTATTATATTACAGTACTGGTACGGACACCTAAATATCAAACAAAAGAAGTTCTAGTATATAGCGTCTTTTCCGTACCAATATTGTAATATTTATAAAGAAAATAAAGAAAAAATTGGCAATTGGATGAGTCATCAGTAAAACAAATTTTTCTGTATTCATTTCCAATTTTATTCTGAAGAAGATCGATTCCATCGAACGAAACGTCAAAAAGTTTACTAATAAACAAGAGAATTATCACGTTAACACATAGGAGGAGGAGAAAATATTATACACAATCACAATAAAATAAAAAGAATGTGTTAGTTATGACGCTAATATTAGTATTTCAAAGATTTCAAGTTTACTCAAATATTGCTGTACAGACTTAATTACATATATATTCATGAAGTCCGTGCAATAAGTTGATGGTTCAGTAGAGTTTTGTGATTGTTTTAAAGGAAATATAACAAGAGTCATGAGCATAGCAAAAATCTGAATGCTACGACATCAAGTTAATTGATGAGAATTTCTGTTCGAAACAAAGTTGATTATATGTATATTTTTTTCGAACACTGTAAATAAGACTACATACTTTGAAAATAGTACGCAGGTGATCATGTGAATAGAAGTCTCATATTATTTCTTATCTTGTCAACCAGACACTGGATACTAAGTACAATACTTGGCACTATTGAACTTTTTTACCAGAAAATCTTAAGTACAAAATAAATTTTTGTAGTAGAAGTAAAATTACTTGTATTTAAAAAGTAAATTACGATCTGAAAAATTCTTTTGATATTTGGCTCATCTTTGAATTTGAATAAAATTAATTCGTAGTATTTTCAACTAGGGGTGAGAAAGTTATTGTTATTTTTTTTGTTATTATAACAACAACACTAACGTTTTTGCTTCAAAAAAAAATCAGTGGCACAAATGTAAGCAGTTTTGTACGAATGTCAAAGGATGGCTCTATTCACATAGTATCTTTTCCTATCATTGATATAAGAACTAGTCGTAAATATTCTGAGAAATAGTAAAATAACTTATTTCTGTTATTGTTATTGTTATTGTTATCAGCAATAGCAATAACTTTCTCATCCCTATTTTCAACTCGCAAGCAAATATCTCACTATTGCTACATGGAATTTTTCTTTCACATTTAGTTTCCCTTAAATAGCATGCTATTCTTCAATGTGATATCATGTTTGTACAGGCCTACACAAAACAAATCTTATAATGGCTTCTATGTAGATGTAGTCCATAGGAAATGAGAACTCGTATATCATTTAGTCATTCATGTTTCCAAAAAAGTTTTTTATTTTGCCACTAAAGTGAATAAAGTATGAGTTGTACTATATCAGATGAACTAAAATATGATTTAATTTTGGTTGCATCCTCTTTGAAAATGTTATACCTACCGCTATAATTGTTTATTAGAAAGCATTCAATAATTTAAAAATCAAGACAAAAATGAAAAATAAATGACTGATTTCAAATAGCATATAATAAAATTGATAAAAACTGTATTAATGATTTATGATAAAGCGAACATGAATTCAAAACATACTATTCATCGGTGCACTTGTTCACTTGTATTTTTACATTATGATGATGTACCAAGACAAGGATGTGAAAAAGTTTACTCA
>OENM01000824.1:1824-42801 GCA_900239745.1 Rotaria magnacalcarata
TACATAACACACGTATATATAGGAGAGAGATAGAAGAGAGACAAGAAAGAGCTATATAAGAACAATGGAAAGAGAACAGAAAGAGAAGGAAGGAGAATCATCGAAGCGTGCCATCAATATCGGCACAACAAGTACAAGTCACACGGTAAACTTCATGCAAAATGATATATTATCAATTTAGAGAGACACCTTTGTTGATGAGTAGAAAAAGAAATAGATTTAGTTTCCTAATTTATGAATTTATAAATGAGAATACCTTTTTCTATTTTTATGTCAGCGTACCAACAGAGTTGCGTCGTGCCCTATAAGTTTTCTTTTACTATTTATACTCTATCGACATGGAAGTCATTTATTCTCGAATTGTAAACAGCTAACAGCTATTCAAGTCTTGATTTATATTCGAAGTCGAATCAGACATCTCATGATGAAAAATAACAGGCAAAAAAAAGAGAAAATAAGATGAAAATATAACATACTATCGGAAGATCAATAAGCAATTGATGCACGTATCTTAGATAAGCAGGAATAGGAATCTACTATACTATTCATTGAAATTCCGGTCGGTTCTAGATTTTTCCACAGGGCAATCAATAATATGTGTGTATCTACCACACCCTCAACTGATAACCATTGCAAAACGTGTTGTATTGATGAATAGTGAAGAAAAAGAAGTTATCATTTTTATACTGATAAAAAAATGTTCGATCCATTAGGTGTCGCTCAATGGCAGTAATGTTTGTAATGCTTAGATACCATTAGTGTCTTATTGTCTATGGCGAATACCAACCAATGCATTTCACAGTTTTCAACTATATATTTATTCATTCATTATTTACTGACACAATCGTTGGCACTCCTCTATCAAGTTCAAATTAATATTTAAATTTCTTAGATAATATCTATTTTTAACTAGTTTCGTAAGTATTAACTTTTCATTTACTTAATGATTGGATAGAATTTCCCGAAAAAATCTTTGTAAAAAGTCACCTATATTTATTTTTAATATTTTAATTAAAAATTAAAGATAAAAAAAATTGTCTATAGACCGTTATCCTTGTTTAGAAGTTCGTCTACGTACTACAAGATCAATCGTATACACAAACAGGAGTTTCATTTTTCATGTATTTACAAAATATCACAGTTTCTTATTCTAGGAGTGGAAAAAGTATCTACTTCTACTATGCCAACAAGTTAGAATATTCTCATATTCTATTCTTTTCATCTTTATTCTCTAGGGTTTATTTCCTTTTTCTCTCTGTATCAAACTTTTTATACAGAGGTAAAATAGTTTTAAAAAGAATTTTACTTTCTTACTTTTATTGAATTTTTATCTATTTATTTTTAAGAAAAAAAATGGATGATGATATAGAAATCGAGCGTATGCTAGAAGAAAAAATGCAGGAAGACGTACAAAAAAAAGTAGAAGAACAAACAATAAATAAAAATGGTGAAAAAAAAGACAAAGACAAAGATAAAGACAAGAAAAATAAGAAGCATCACAAACATCATAAACATCATAAATCACATAAAAGTGAGAAAAAGCATGAACGTAAACGGAGTCGATCACCAAAACGTAGTCGCTCACCAGTCGCTGAACGTCGCCATCGTACACCAATATCACCGCCAACAACATTGGCTAGTGGGAAACGGCGAGATGTTAATTCTGAATTGCATCAATTAGCCAAAACAATAAGTCGTGAAAAACAATCAAAAGAAAATCCACCAGCATCGAAATCAGGTCGAAGAGAAAAATCACCTGAATTAACACCAGAAGAACGTGATCTTCGAACTGTGTTTTGTAAGAATATTTTTTCCTTTTTTTTTATCAAAGATACCCGAAGCACTTATTGCCAAGATTAAATTACTCAATAAAGAATCCCATGATAGGACTATTCTCACTTACAAGTTTAATTACTGAAGAGTAAAAGTTCTTAGTGAAAGAATAAAACTCATCAGGGAACATAACTGAACGCCATTGGAATCCATAGAACGGCTAAAATTAGATCTAGATAAGACGAAGATAAGTTGAATAGAATTCGGATTCATCGATCGCTGATAATAGCATATAATAGTTTCCAATTCAATTTTGACCGAAAAGAATATATTTTCAAATAATGAAAAATAGAATATCAATCAGAATGAACATGCTGTTCGCATAATATTCATTAAAACTTTGAAGACAATTAAAGGCTGTATACAACAACGTATAGTTCAAAATCATTTGTTTTATATTTTTCCGACATGCGATACTCTCTTTAGAAGTTTTATTTAAACAGCTATAACTCTTCATCAGTAAGGTATGATCCTGAAGCTTTTTCAATCTAAATAAAATCATATATTGCAGCGTCCGTAGATAAAAATGCATTTATTTATTTTTAGGCATGCAATTAGCAGCACAGATTCGTCCACGTGATCTTGAGGAATTTTTTTCTCGTGTTGGTAAAGTTCGTGATGTTCGTTTAATAACGGACCCTCGCACGCGTCGATCAAAAGGTGTTGCATATGTTGAATTTCGTGATTTAGCCTCGGTTCAAGCAGCTCTTGCTTTATCTGGTGAAAAACTTCTTGGCATACCAATTATCATTAAACCATCAAATGCTGAGAAGAATCGTTTGGCAGCTCAAGCAGCTGCTGCTCAAAATTCTGCCATGACTAATGGTGTAACATCACAAGCTAACTCAATGATTCCAACGCATGGACCCATGAAATTATATGTTGGATCACTTCATTTTAATATAAGTGAAGATATGTTAGCAGGAATATTTGAACCATTTGGACGTGTTGATAGTGTTACACTTATGAAAGATCCTGATACTGCTCGCTCACGAGGATATGGTAATTGAAAAACCTATCAAAATAGAAAAATTTATTTAACTTTTTTGCTGTTTAGGTTTTATTCAATTTGCTCATGCTGAAGATGCTAAAAAAGCAATGGAAAATTTAAATGGTTTTGAATTAGCTGGTCGACCTATGAAAGTTGGCCATGTTACTGAACGAGCCGGTGAAATTACAGGTCCCAATGGTGTTAGTTTTCCATCGTATACCGCTGGCATTTCATCAGCATTTACAACATCAGCAAATCTTGACTCAGATGATCTTGATCAACGTGGTATTAATTTAGGTGCAACAGGACGTTTAGCTTTAATGGCTAAATTAAGTGAAGGTAGTGGCTTACAAATGCCCAAACATGCTATGGATGCGTTACAAGCTGCTCATATGCAAGCAGCTGGTTCGCAACATGTTCGCATACCTGAACCGCCTAATCCACAACAATTGGCAACAGTAACAGCTGTTGGTACACAATGTTTTATGCTTTCAAATATGTTTGATCCAGTTGCTGAATCGAAGAATCTTGGTTGGACAAATGAGATACGTGATGAAGTTGTTGAAGAATGTAATAAGCATGGTGGTGTTGTTCATATATATGTTGATGAAAAAAGTCCCGATGGAAATGTTTATGTCAAGTGTGCAACAATAGCTAGCGGTAAATTACACTTTGCAAATAAGAATTGTTTTTCTTCTTCTTCTATTATACTGTTAGAATTTTGAGTAGAAGTTATTAGAGCATAATTTTCTGTGAGATCTGATCTCGAAAATGAATCAGATATCATAGATACAAGTTTACACTCGATTAGTCGATAGAGATCAAAGGAGAATAAATTCAAATATTTGATTTTATATTGCAATTTCAATCCGAAGAGAAGTTCATCAATACGATTTCTAATCTCTTTTAGCTATTAACGCTGTTAATGCACTTCATGGTCGATTTTTTTCCGGTCGTACTGTCATCGGCAATTATATCCCAACTCAATCTTATCATAAACTATTTCCTCAATCAGCTACAACGATTGCACCATTGAAAACTACGTATTAAAAAAATTCTACAATCGATAATGTCCAATCATTTCAGTCACAAGAAAATACGACTAAAATGACTATACATATATTTATATATAAATCCATTTACTGAAAAAGAAATTTTGTCTTCTGTATTTGTTTGTTTGTTTGTTTCTTTTTTTGTAAACCGATAAATTCGTGTGTGTTATTGGATAACAAAACAAAAAAAAATAAAACAATGCCTTTTTTGTTCTATTGAAGATGGTTCGTGTAAAGCATCAAAAATCAGGACGTCGAAATTATTATCAAAATAAAAATTCCAATGTTTCTCATACTAATTCATCGTATCAAAATACAATTCAAATCGATCAGCATGGATTTTTTGTAACATTTTGTTCATCAAAAGAATCCTTTGTTCGTAATGAAGTTTATAATCTATTAAATCGTTTTGCTGATCAATTATTTGGTGCAGAATTTTCCGATGAAAAAGAAGTTGAAACAGCAGATCTTGATGATCTCGATTCAGCATTAGAAAATGAAAAAGACAAATTAAAAAGTTCAAATAAAAAAGTTCGTCGTTTTCAAATTGTGAAGTCAGGTACGAAACATTCTTTTTTTGTTATAACTACACTACCCACACTATCGATAAATAAATTAACTGAATCAATATTCGATACAACTATACAAGCAAAAGAACAACATAGTCGATATATTGAACGTTTATTACCTATTTCATTTATATGCAAAGCGTACGATGATGATCTCAGACGATTGATAATCAAACGAGAATTTATCGATCAACTTTTATCACTTGATACTGAAAATTCTACTGTATGGTTTGATGTTCAAGCTAAAAAATCGAATAATACCTTACTGAAGTCAAGTCAATTAGAAGAAATTATTATTAGTGATTTATTATCAAGAAAACCGGAAGATTTAAATGGCAAAGTATTTAAGCGTGATTATAAAAAGCCTCAAATACATATATTACTACATGTCATTAGAAATGTAATACTTATTTCAATAGTACGAAATTTTGATCTGTACAAAAAATATAATCTCTCTTCAATTAATCTTGCTGTGACAACAACAGAAGAAGGAAAACAGCAGCACCAGCAACCAACTAAGATTATATTTGAAGCAGCAGAAGAAGAAGATGATGATGATGATGGTGTAGAAGACGAGGGAGAGGAAAAAACAGATAAATAAACAAAATTCTTTTTTTGTGTAAGACGAAAAACAACAAATATGAAATAAATAAATAGATAAAAATAATTTGTCATCTGTTTTCATGCTTTTTAACTTGATATTCAAGATTTCGAGTGACCTCGTGCGTCAAGTTATGTGACCTCATAAAATAATTCTCTTCTTCGCTTTTTCTCGTACTGCGTTCTCTTTTTCTCGTTCTATCCTGTAATATTATCGTCAATGAAGGGCACACAGAAGGGCAAGTGCTTTGCGATCACGCCATAGTGGTCTGTCTCTTTTGACTTATGGAGTTGCATATAGTGCCTACATATATTTGTAATTGTCTTACTATACACTATCTGCTATCTAGATACCGAAAAATACATTGAAATAAAACGTCAAATGGCATCCATGTTATTCCTTAGTGCTTCGGTTTATTCATCACGTTCATTTATATTATTTATTTTCGGTTGTACATTAGCTGTTGTTTTAATGAGTTTTCAATATGAACATAAATTATCATTATTTAATTCTCCTCGTCTTATGCTTACTTTACCTGCATTGAGTCTCGTATCCGTATGTGGTTTTGGTGCTGGTAAGTAGGAGAAAAAAAAGCATACTCAATTTATTTAAAACATATTTATAAAACAGTTTTCTTCTCATTTCAATAGCTTTGGTGGGCCTTCTTTATCCCAAACTCATGTCTCCTAGCGATCAAACGTCTACACTTGACGATAATGATGATACTATACAAAAATCTCGAATTTGTAAATCATTAGTAATATTTGTTGGTATCAATCATTTATGTGCAGTAAGTTTAATCATGAAAATCAACATAAATAGATTTTATTTTATTTTTAGAAAATTCCATTTCAAAGTGATCTTCACTTTTCCATCATAGTGGTCTGTTTATGCATAGGATTTTGGTGGTGCTTCGATAGAAGTATAGTTGCGTTTACGTTTTCAAGTATACTCTCACTAATATTAACAATGACAACAGAAATTTTATTACGAGCTGGTGCATTAGAGTAAATATATATTTGGACGAGTTCATCAAAAAATTTAATCTTATTGTTTCTTTGTTTAGATACACCAACTCTGATCTATACTTAAAAACTTGTGTGCCTTGTCTAACATTTGCCGGGGCTATTCTTACTATACAAATCACAAAATTTTTATCTCAAGTGTGTAATATATTTCTATCTTTTTCTTTTTATAGTGCTTTTTCACTTTTTCATATGATTTATATCTAGAATAATCAATCATTGCCATCGAATATTCAAATTCAACAAGACCATCTACACAATGAATAAAGTAATAATTCTTTCGTCTATTGTTCTTGTTGTTTTCAGTCATTTGTTGTTATTCAGATAACAGATAAAATTAACTTCAATGACTTGGTACTTCATCTCTTCAAAAGTTCACTATTCTTTTAAATCTATTATCTTTCTAATACCTATCTGTTACCCGATTGTAGGTTCAATTTATGTTTTATTTTATTTTGCCCGGTTTTCCTACTTTTATGGCAGGTTGTTTTTGTTTTGTGTTGTCTTTTTTTGTAAAATGCATGGATAGGCTTTAAATGGTAGATGAAGTCTTGTTTTTTTTTACATGTAAATTTGCTTTTAGATGAATATATTACTAAATGATTTTAAAGGCATAAAATATATGGATAAATCTCTTTAAAAAAAGAATATATTTTCAAATATTCCAACTGATTGCTTCGATAATAAGAAATCACTTTAGTTGATGGAATTTTTTTCTTCGTCTACGTATGACCTAGTCAGCAAATATGGATATCAGTATATACAGCATGTACTCTCTTATTGATGAAGTGACATATTTTAACATGTTATATTTGTTATCTGGAGTGATAAAAAATCGGTCTGCTTTTCGCCAATAAAGTCTTAACTACAAACTCAGTTACCTTTGATATGACTTCAACATATTTTTTATACAACTAGACAGGAGTTTTATACTTTCTTGATCGTTTTAATCAAATGAAAAACCTTGTATCTTTTGCATTTCAGCATATTTATAAATAGCAGTGAAATCCGTACAGATGCTTCTTTCTCATTGTTCGTGTATTAAAAGAACATTAAGGTTATTGTAATTCGATTGTCATTTTCTTTTGGCCCTGTCAATGATAATTTACAAAGAACATTTAGATTATGATTATCACCATTGCACTACATGAAATACCAGAACTTTGTCATATTGCATATAGTTAACGAAGTTAGGCTTAATAATTCCAATCATATGAGCATAAATTTCTAGTGAATTCGTTGATTTCCTTTGGAAGATATCTAGAAGAAAAGAAGCAAAGTTAAAATTTTATATTCATAAGAATAAAATTTTAAACATTAGAATTCAATAATGAAATGATGCATAGCTTATTGTTGTTTTTAAACAAAAACAATATATATTTTCGGATGGCTGATTCATTTCGATTATGAAATTATTCAAGATTAAATGAGCCAATAATTGATTAACACTCATGAATTGCAACAGTCAATAAAACAGACATTTGCTTTAGATTTTATCTTTGAACAGACAAGGCGCATAACAATTTTTTTCCTGGTTATCAGACGAGAAAGGACAAATCTTTCTGGTAATTGTATATATCACAAAAAAAATGCTTCAATGTCATTCTTATACAAGTGAGCCAAATTTATTGGTCAAAATTTTGTAAAGTTTCAATTTTTGAATATTAAATCATTCGTACGGCGAAGAAAGAAAAAGTCTGATAGATCAAATGTTATAATCTCATCTAACCGTTTAATATTGGTTGAATTCCTATTGTATTATTCCATGAGTTTCCATTTAATCTTTGATCCATATCATATTGATCATATATATAAATTTGAACCTTGAAATAGATTTTTATATTGTTACATTCATTTATGTTCGCTTCAATGATTTCTCGTTTATATGTTTTCATACAGCTGGATATTTCTGATGTGATTATAGACGTTGCAAAAAAGAAATAAAGAAGAGAGAATCATAAATAAATGAATTGAATTTTTGACGTTATCGTTCGTTCAACATTGACGCAAGAGCGAAGAGTTTTTCGCTCTCTCTCTTTCTTTCAATGAATAACATAGAATAAAAACATTAAAACAAACGTCAGTTGAGACTAGTATCTCAATGTAATAGCTGTTCTCTTTTGGACGATGACGATGATATGGACAAACGAGGGAGGAAAGAGCGCGCACGAGAGAGAGAGCAGAACATTTTCTCCTTGCTCTTACGATCGCATAACGCGCAACGGCAGTAGCAGCAGGAAGCAACACACACACACACACAACATAAAAGCTCATCCCATTCGACTCACTGTTATTGTCTCAATGGTTGTACATCGTGCCGACATTCAAGTACTCTCTTCATTTAAGTGGACATAGTCACTACAAATACTTCTTGATCTCGATTTTCTTGTCAAACTTAAACCAACAATAACAACAACGAATATAATAATAATAATAATAATACAAACATATCTTTATTTTAATATATAATTACGTATATTCTATCAACGTAAAAATGTTTTGGTCATTCGTCATTAGTCTTCTTCTCATCATTGAAACATCGTCTCTCGTTGATAATAATGGTAAGATGATTATATAGGTTATCATAGGTATTCATGCGTAAGTTTAAAATCAAACGATAGCAATATAGATATTTCAGATTTTGTTTTTTGTATAATCATGTAATTGTGTAGCTATAGCAGTAATATCAAAATGATGATATAAAATGTAAAATTCTTCCAACGTCATAAATTCAATGTATATATAAATATATATGTATATGGTGATGATGTAAACGACCATTTTACCATATACATACGTCGTGATAATGTTCAAGTTCAGCTGTGATTTGCATAAATCATATCAACTTTTGTATATATATATATATATACATACATGATATATATATATGCCTATCTGAAAACGCCGACCAAGATATATTTATTGATCCATTTGTAAAACTCCTGAACAATCTTAATTATCATTATCTATTTATTAATACACTTGTTGTCGCCCACCCACTCGTTTAGATTAAGAGAAAAAAGTTGACATGTTCTCTGGATCATATATGATGCATACAGACAATATTGCTCTTTTGATATATTGATCTTACTAGTGTTGAACTATTGTGTCGCCTGGTAGATGATATATATATATATGTATATTTACCTTGAGAAAAACGAGAAGATAAGCGATTATGTCATAGTATCATCGCCATAGATGTTAACCGGATGTTGACTAGTAGAAAAGTATCATGCATCATCTGTCTGAAATTACCGTGGACAATGGTCAATAATAAAAAGTAAATGGCATAATAGAGAGAAATCCTATTTCTAAGTAACCTATAGTTATGTAAAAATGATTTCTTTTCCTTTCATTTTCTATTTTGTTATCTCTAAAGAGATTAATTTTATTCAAATAAAAAGAAAAAAAGAAATAAATTGTGCCCACCGCTTTTAAATAGTGCTGCTCCCAAAGTGATACCGATTTGCATTCCAATGCATACATATATATATATATATATACAGGCAGACATTAGCTCATTGGGGGATGTCTGTTTCGAGTTGTGAATGAATGAAGTATATGAGCTGACTAATTTGATTGGGGATAACGCGCATCATTCAATTTTAATTCGATATTAGCGGACACAATCCGTCCATTTTTGTCTTTGCTGCTATGCATGGCTGATGAGCTCTATATTGCACATTGTCCTTTAATACAACAAATCAATGATGACACTTGCTTTAGGGAAAACTTTTCTGCTAAAAAAATATATTAGACAAAGAAAGAATAGACACAAGAAGAAAAAAGAAATGCATAATTTTTCTTTTAAATCTAGGTGAAAATAAACCCATTGTGGAAGCTCAAAATGTTCATGTAACAGTAACTAGTGGACAAAAAGCAATATTGACATGTATATTTAGTGGTGTCAATCATGAATTATCTCTTTCATCATCACATCAATTAATATGGATTCGACAAAGTTATGAAGCACAAAATGCAGATTCAATATTAGCACATAATCAAGATTTATTAATATCGGATCCTCGTTTAACTATTCAACGAACTGATTTTGATTATTCATTAACAATAACGAATGTTAATATTGACGATGAAGGCATCTACGCATGTGAAGTTAATACACAGCCACCACAAAAAGCACTTGTTCATTTATATGTTCGAGGTAAAAAATTTGATCGTTTTATTGATTCCGTTCTGTTCCCGTCCTTCTCTTTTTTTGTTTGGTTTAAATGCATGATCATACTCGGCACCTGCTAGACATTAGTAGTCAGATGAGAATGAGATCTCAAAACGGAAATCATGGTTCCGACGTGATGCGCGCGTGTATGCGTTTAATGTCTATTCTAACTGTCAAAGTTAAGCATCATGCTCGAATTGAGATGATCAACATATTTCTAGCTATGACCATATATAGATATACAGTATTTATTGGAATTGTTTATAATATGCATATAAAGAAGAAGCAAAAAGGAAAATGTGAGAGAGAGAGAGAGAGAATACGAATGATTCTTCATTTAAGCGAATGCCAGACGAATCGAAGATGAAATGAAGGCTAAAGAAAATATGTATGCGTGCTGCTACTTAATGTATTTAATGTTATGGTGGTTAGTAGAATAAAGATGAAGAAAATCGGCAAATGATGATGATCGGGAGCTCTGGCGAATATATAGCAGAAGTGAACTGAACCGAGAGAGTATGTTTATATTTGAACGAGTGATGACATTTTGTTGTCTACAGATATATATATATATATATATATATATATATACGTATATATGAAACAGAAACAGAGACATACACATACGGAATTGCTTTTCAACGCCTCTCTTTACTAGCAAAACACGCGACGAGTATCAGTGTGTCCTTTTGTTCGTCGTCAGTCATTATATATTGTTCGGAAGGACTTCATTTTGATGATCAGCTGATAGACGTACACGCTACTGAATGATTTGCACAATCACAATTAGGATAGTTTAGTGTGTGATTTTTATCTCGATAGATATCGATGACAAAAAAGAAAAAGCCTAAAGACAATAAAAAAAAAGAGTCATCAAGATTTTCAAATGATAATTAGTCTTAGATTCTCCTTTTCTTCATTTTGGTGTCTGTATTCTGTCATTAGTAGATTAATTTGAATTGGCAGAGAAATGGGATGACTTACGTTTCGTCTCACCTCTTCCGAACACCGGTAAATGTTGCCGGATGTTCGAAAATGAATTTTATTCGTAAAAATTTATGACGAGAGTTCGTAAACACCTATGTACCGGAGATCGTAGTAGACAGCAGGAAGATGGTAATGTATTTACCAGATGCTCCGAAAAGAGTATTTTCGCTATATTTAATGTAACACCTGGAGACCGTAATAAACACCGTCGGTGGTTCGGAAGGAAATTCTAAGGGTACTTAAACGTGGAGTCTGTGAAAGAATTTATAAGGGTATGGTAATTGATATAAAGACTTTCTGCTCTTGTAGACAATAATAGGTTGCATTTTTGATTACAACCATAATTATATAAGTAGATGATTATTTTTTCTTTACCTATACTCCTTATGCTATAGTCTTAGTAGTTGTTTCTATGGGTATAAATTGATTAAAAACCAACAGTTGTCGAAGGCAACTACTGAGCAAGCTGCTCCTAAATCTTATTTACGTTCAATTCCAATATTGAATCATCTTAGAGTTAGACCCAGCGATCATACTACTGCTGCTTCGTCTTCATCTTGTACATCATCATCTCAATCGGATCTCATTGCTTCAACATCGAAAAATAAACAAATAGCCAGGTTAAAAAAACGTGTACATTCATCGAAGAATAAATAGAACGATGATGTACATTAACACTAGAGTCATGAATATATATGCATTGATTTTCTTTCAATAAAGTTAGTATCTTGTAACAGAAAGTATTGAAGGAATAAGAAGAATAATAACTAATACTAGAGTTATTATAGTAAACGGAAGTGCAATCGTAGTTGCTTGAATTCGCCGAAACGTTGACTCTACGTGATTTTAGGTTGCGACTATAGCGTATCACTTCAAATTTTCTCACAGGGAAACAAAACCTGAACATACTCGCGAAAATCGTGTCGTCTTTTTTTTTATTACGGTTTCCATGTCTTTGTCATTACGAACATCCGGACATTTTGATTATCAATCTCCAGTCAAAGTTTGATGTTCGTAAAGAGAAAACTTTACATGGAGTTCGGAATCAATTCTGAAAATAGATTTTTCAATGGTTATATCCTATGAAAAACTTATTGTCAGAATTGATTCCGAACTCCTGCACAGGGTTCATTCTGAACACCACATCTTTCTCTTTCATGTCAGGAGATCGTAAAAAAGAGGTGAGACGAAGTGTCATTTTCCCCAGCAAAGCTCAACTTAGAATATTACACGTATTTTAGTTCTTTGAAATATTATTACTAGTGATGCTTCTAATAGTATGAATATGTGAGAACAGGAAATGAACGGTACATTATGTTCTACTTAGTATGTAGAATGAGAAAATTGAATTAGAATTGACACAGCATTACGGAAAGAAAATGCTCGCATGAATATGTAGTTGGATAATTAACATGAAGGTTTTTCTGATTTTGTTACGTGATATGAAATCATTATATTTTTATGAACTGAGAAGGTATTTATTCAATATGAAAATAAATGCGAATGATATCGAAGTTTGTTTTCTATTGAAATGTATAAACTTTAGATAAAGTTTTATTGATAATATGAATATTATTCGTTGTTTTAATCGGACTCGGTTATTGGGTCTTATTTACCTATATATTATTTAGTGCAAGTCTTTACTTTCGATTTGAACTTTAAGTTTATTATAGACATAATTAGCTATTGATTCCGAAATATTTTTCATTATAATCTATTGTAATTCATTCAAATATTTGGGTAGATGTGTTCATGAAGTAGATTTTCTCTCATCAGAAATATTGAATTTTTCCTTTCTTATTGAGAATTCTACTTCCAATATCAACATGATAAGCACTCCAAACATATATTGGTGTGAAATGACTTGCATAGATTATATATGTATAAGGTTGAGGAAAACGTTCGTGCGCCGTATTCACATATTAAGGGTGAGGAGGGTATTTTAACACGGCGCACGAACTTTTTCCTCGACCTAGTATATACTTAGGGCATGCCAAAAGTAGTGACGCCAGCCCTATAATATTTTACAGAAGGCTTCAGGAAATTTTTTTTCTATATATTCTGAAAACCCAGGTCGTGCTCTATAATTCTACTATATTTCATTGTTCTTCAGTATAGATTTTATGAGAAACGGACAGAAAAATCAAATACCTTAGAATTAATTGAAAGGTATCACGTTTTGTAGAGAATTTTTTCTGATCATTTTCATTAAAAAGCTTTTAGGGCTTCACGCCAAAATGGCGGAGCCAGCATAGAAATACCGAATTAACAGTTTAAAAACTTGCACTTTTCAGACTTGGGCCTCCAAAATGCCACACGCATACGACTCAGCGAGAAACGAATGCCATGTTTGGGTTCAGGTTTTTATGGGCTACACCGTGGTGTGATCGAGTTCGTGGTGATATTGTGGTCTTGTAATTATTAAGCTGTACAAAGTAGGCGAATTTGTGTGGAGGCGCTCTTAGCACATCAAGACTTTATTATCATAATATTAACTGACGAACTATCAAATATTGTAGAACTATAGAACACTGTTTGGGTTATCAGTATATATGGAGAGAAAATCTCCTCGAGCTTTCTATAACGTATAACAGTGTCGGCGTCATTACTTTTGGTATGCCCTAAGTATTTCTGTTCATATTGATTTCTATGTGAAATTTTACCCTAATTGACTGTTAATTTTAGAGTGCGATCTGTATGGGACTCTAGGTGAATTGTAAGCAAATACGATAGACTTTAATAGAATATATTTAGTTTTTCAATCATAGTACAGTAATCGATTATGTTCATTTAACCTATAGATATTAAAATAATTATGTAACGAAAAATAAAAAAAACCTTTTCGTTTCTTTTACCTGAATGGTTTTCGTTAGTCACACGTCATCAAGATATCAAGATAAAGATTGATGCATGTGAGTGTAGCTATATTTACGATGGATTTCTTGCTATGTATCCAGATTTTTCTCGAGCTTAACTTGCATATTGCGTATTAATCGATTATGAAAAGATCGGATTCAGAAGAGTCTTTTCCGAGAGAAAGTCGAGCCGACGATCGATTCTTCGTTATTGCCTCTATCAGAGCTCCGCGGGACAACCAAAAAGTTGTCCCGTCCCGTCCCATGTCCCGCACTCGGCTTGTCCCGTTCTGCCGTGTGTATGTAAGGTTTTTTCCTCTATGTACAGTTGGAGAAGTGCAGCTAGTTTATATGTTTTTTATGTGAATAATTTATTTTACTATCGATCTTTTTAAATATTACATCTACATCACAATAATTTGACAAAAAAAAAAGAAAAATTTAACAACAGCTACACTCTCGTTGAGTAACTCATCCGAGAAAAAGTATATCACCATTATGATTAATGATGGTGGGGAAGACGAATTAAAGTTAATGCACCAATCGAGAAAGAACTCGATGGACTAATTAGAATCATGGACGTGCCTCGATAAAGTCGCTATATATTATCGATAAATAGATAAATTAAATAAGAGAAATTATAGAATATTAAGAATAGGAGCTGAAGTTAACTAAAGTTAGAATAATAGCAGAACAATGGGTGATAACGATTCATGGCAAAAAACTTTGCGGGACGTTTTAGTAAATTGATTTGTCCCGTCCCATCCCGCCTGGTCCCGTCCCGGGACGGGATTTGGCGGGATCGTCCCGCATCCCATGGAGCTCTGGCCTCTATACTATTACCATATTTTGCTGAAGTAGCATATATATGTGATGTTTTCTGTTATCATAATCACCAGCAAATAGGCAGTGGTTATGACGGTTTAGTTTCATTGATTGTTGAGTGTTTTCGTTTATTTACAATATTGTGTACCACTTCGATCACGTTGTCTGCGTCGTTTTTATCATACAAGTTTATGGACTTTATCTCAAATTGGAACTTTAGCTCATATAGTTTTATATTCGACATGAGCAGGAATAGATTCAATCTGTTTTGTTTATCTTATTTGTTGTCGAGTTATTTATCAGAATCGTGGTCTTCATGTTCACGTGCCTATTGAACAAGAGCATTTATTTCATTTTATTTTATTTTACCTTTGGAAATTATTCTTGCATTATTTATTCCGGTTTTTCTCGATGCACGTCTTGTTACATTAACAAGAGATAATATTGCTTTTTAAATATTATTTCATTTTTTTGCCGAATCCTATCATCGTTTTCATGGTATTGCAATTAAAACAGCATTGTATATATTTGTTATGACAGTCACGACATCTATCGCAACTGAATGGATACACATTGCAAAACATGAATTTCAATTTGAAATAGCATCATGTTTTGTGAAATTGTAGCAGTATGTTTATGTTATACATTGATTGTGATGCAGTTCTTTCCAAGTAATTTTACTCGTAAGAAAACACGGCAGCTTCGTTCTCGTTCAAGAGCATCGTCAATACAGACGGTGCATTTTTCTGAAAATCCTACGGATAATGAGATCTCGAATGATATCGATTCCGATGGGCGTATTTCGTATTTTTAAAGTGCTATCAATCAATAGAGTAAAGATTTTGTAAGAGTTCGAAGAGAAAGAATAAATTTAATATTTTTAAATAAATTTCGTTTTGATTTAACAAAAAGAGTAGAATGATTTGACTTTGAACTTATGGTTTGCCGACTTCGATTTAAATATGTGCTATGTAATTAGAACAAAGCTCAGATAAATAATTCAAAAAGATTGATATGAATAAGAACTCTTTCATAGCTTAGTTAAAACTCTATTAAGCTGACATAATTTTAGCTTCTAGAAAAATCTCTATGTACTACGAACTCGCTAATTGTATTGTTATAAAGAATTACTCGTAAAAAATAGTTATGTCTACAGAAAACACAAGAGTTATAAGTCAACTTGTTCTGTCACATACAGTTACAGTTAAGATTAGTTATCGAAAAATGACTGCGCTATTGAATCTACCACGAGGCATAATTATTCATAGTCGAATTCAGAAGCGATTATTTATTGTAGTAAAATATCTGCGAAGAAAATCATAATTGTCAACGTTTGAGAATATATTTTCCTTTAATAGTTAGTTTCGACTATACATCAATGACTAGTATTTTCTTCTAATATGTATATATATATATATAAATATGTAGGGTCTGGCAAAATTATAGAACCGCCTTGCAGATGCAGACAAAAACATTTCTTTTACTTCCATGATAAACGATATTTATTTGCTAATGATATGCGTACGTGGGACCATCCACGCACTACCTACTCCCACCTTTTCTCCCTTTCGTTTTTTGCTATTGTAAGAAATAGGTTGAGGAAACTGAAAAATGGCTGCAGTATAATTATAGAACTCCCTTGCGCAAAAGCGGGTTTATCCACTTTACAGTGTACTGAGTTTTCACTTTTAGTATTTGATGGTGATGCTTACTTGTTTTTTGGCCCTTTCACTCTACTTGAGGTTTAATTGAAGTTATTTTATTTCAAAACCTCAAGATGGGAGACAGTCTCTGAGGTTTCACAGGTTTTGAGTGAAATTCAATCATAAATTCATTTTTCTATGACCTAAATCGGTTCCAATCTACGGCGATATATCAGATTTTTCAAAATATTGCTATTAGAATCGAATTTAAAATGATTGGATTCGATAACAATAGTAAATTCTTTTGGTTGGTTAGGAGATTTTTAGAATCTTGTATAGTAAGATCCGAAAAATTTCCGATTACAAGTACGATTTTAACTTATAAAGTCAATCAAATAGCATCGTTGGAAAGAGCAGATCAAACTGTACTTAAAGCCTACAAAAATTGGTACGAACCATATAGTTTCTCAGAAAAATTAATCCAACACACAAAATATTGACTGATTACGATAACCAGTTAAGTATGAGGATATGAGAAAAGTTTTTACCGACTCTTTAGCAAACGTTCTGGAGGGCTCTCACTGACGAGGGAAGGTCTCCAAATGATACTGACCATTCGGGTTCATAAGTAGGACCCAGTGAGACCGGAAAAAGTCTAAAAGATTTCGTGCCATTAGGTTTTTCTTTCAAAGTTATCACCGTTTTACTAAATTTTCGTCATTGAGCAAGGAATTTACAGAAAAACTGAATGAAAGATTTTCGAACTGAACTTTTGCCTAACAATAGGTCTCATCGATGTTAGAAGGTCCCGAAAGTTTCAGTGAAAATGGATGCATCATTCTTGAGATATTGCATAATGATGAAAACGACCATTTTCAAAAAAACAAATGTCGTAAAATTGGCTTCTCTTCAATATGCAATATCTGAAGAATGATGCATCCGTTTTCACTGAAACTTTCGGGACCTTCTAACATCGATGAGACCTATTGTTAGGCAAAAGTTCAGTTCGAAAATCTTTCATTCAGTTTTTCCGTAAATTCCTTGCCCAATGACGAAAATTTAGTAAAACGGTGATAACTTTGAAAGAAAAACCTAATGGCACGAAATCTTTTAGACTTTTTCCGGTCTCACTGGGTCCTACTTATGAACACAATATGAACCCGAATGGTCAGTATCATTTGGAGACCTTCCCTCGTAAGACCAAATAATTTTGGCATTTTAATCCAATCATCAAAAGTTCCTGATATTTTAATAGGTTTTAAATCAATTTTAGCCGAACCTATTTCATCACGACTACCTACATTCTGATCATATACTTTTAAATGTATATGATGTTGGTTTTTCTCAACACGACTAAAAATGAATGACGAGAATTTTTATAGAATTTTACAATAACTATTTTTGCAATTGAAATGTTTCGCTCCATGGTAGAGTTGTTAAGTTTGAAATCGTAGCTGTACGTTGTTTATAGTCATCATCAATATACGCTTCAACATAAGCATAATTTGCGCCACCAAAAGTATCTTCATCATGAAGTGCTCTAGCTTCAACAATGACTACAGATAGTTCTCCTGCCGTAATTATGTAAAATAACGATACGGATAAACGTTGGCAAGAAAGTTGTAATGATGAATAATTGATTCGATTATTTTATTTTTTTATTCACAATTTTTATGTATCAAGGGAAGCGGTTGTTTAATGATACGTATACGTAGCACTAATGAAAAATAGATAGAAACTGTAAACAAATAATTAGAAAATGGTTTTTTTCACCTTCGACCTTGTCATAATTGAATCATTTCCATGGCCATATTACGATTCTAACACATAATAAATTCTATAAATAATGATTAACTCATTACCCCCTTTATAAAAAAATTTAGAGTTCAAGTGTTTTGTATAAAATAAAAAGGAAAATTATTGTTATGATTCCATCGCCTAAATATTATTAGTTGAAAAGTAATGTTATTTTCACAGAGAAAAAATTTTGTTTTATTTTCCTTGATGTTACATTTCGAGGCTACTTATTTTCAAATTGAAATATAGTACTCTTGTTTGTTCATAGTCTATTTTTAGACTAGTTTTTAGGAACTGCTTGATTGTATATTTTGAAGGAGGATATTTTTGTGATTATTTTTGTCTCGTCGGCTATTAAAAAATTGAAAAATGATAGTTTCATAGTCACTTTTTCTGGATAAAAACTCATCAAGGAACATGATCTCCATATTAAAAGAGCATGGTTAAACGTAACAGCTAGTGAAAGATTCTGAATGATAGTCATAATCAATAATTCTACATAGTAGCAAAAAAATGAATGATTACGGCGTGACTCTAAAAAATGAAATACTTGATTTTGAATCCGAAAATAGCCTCCACTGGTATTGTTTCAACATTTAATCATGCTTCGAGCTTTACATAGATTGATGAAATTTAAAAAATTGATACCAATCCAACGTTGATGATAATATCATTAATACATATTTAAACGATTCTTGTCGTTCTCTACCAGAGGAATGACAAATGAGTACAGAGTCTAGCATTTTGAAAAACAAATCGCTTGTATTTATAACAAATATTTTTCAGTCGTATAAGAAAAAATAGAAACTTGTTAAAATTTCGTTTATCTTTTAAATCCTAAACCATTGTATATCCATTTGAATATTTATATGATAACCCTTGATGTAAAATAAATGCGGAAACATCGGATTTGCACCCGATCGTTATTTGTACTTCAGAAGCTGAGTCGATTTATATATGTTGTGAATAATTCTGGGAAAAAAGTTTTTTTTTTAAATTCCTGTACTCCCCCTCAGGGATGGTCTGGTCAATAATGACAATTTTTTCGATAACTCAGCGATTTCTTGACGCATCCCTCTCACCTTCGAACTCGACTGAGATATTGATGAGATCATTCTGTGTAAAAAGCTTCATGACAACTGGATGAGGCTTGCAAAAGTTATCGTGTTAACGGCCGGACGCACTGACCGAATCTAGAGTGTACTCACTTTTTTTGAGTACACAAAAAGATATTATATTTGATCATCGAATGTTCTATGCAGTATATAATAGAATTTTATATGATCAACAAACTCAGTCGAGTAGAATATCTGAAATAAAATTACTCGGAGTTGTCGGAAATGAATATTTTTTTAACTTCATGATTCTACAGCCAGGACTTGCTTGAGCCAAAAGGAAATTTCGGTTCATTTAGTCTCAATGCCATTCTAATTGTTATTATATTTAATTTCCGTTGAACTAGAGAAATAAACTGCTGCAACAAGAACTATGTCGTAACTTTCCTTTTCTTTTTGTTTTAGAAATCCCAATGATTATTGACGATGCCACATCATCCCCAATTATCGTCACGGAGCATGATAACACAACGATGAGGTGTCAAGCTCGAGGACGACCTATACCCTATGTTTCTTGGTTTCGCCGAAACGACGATGGAAAAAATCCTAATAATAAAACAGGATTAGAAAATCAACTTTTAGCTAATAATACCGATGGTTTATATCATTTAATTAATGTTAGTCGTTATCAAAGTGGACATTATGAATGTCGAGCATCTAATGGTGTCAATGATCATGTTGTCAGTAAAGATATTGAATTACGTGTCCTTTGTAAGTAACATAAAATAATTCTATATATATATATATATATATATATTTATTTTTTGGATCCAAACTTTACATTTATTATTCTAACGAATAGAAGTTCGATTGTATAGTTTATGTTTAAAACACAATAATACATCGACTTAATATATTTAAAAGTATAATTAAATAAGTCATACCTCATATTAAAACACTCTGATGAATAAAACATGTTGAAACTGCGGATTACAAAATGCAATATATATTTTTAGAAAAAAACAGTCGAACTACGCAATAAGTAAAATATTAATTGTAAATAATTAAGCAATGTCTTTCATTATATGTAAATATCTAGTGTGTTATTCTAAATAATTCTCTTTTTGTTTTCTCTACTCCGACGTGCATTAACCGTAATGCGTTTGTAGAGGATATTTTTTCATCTGTATGCCACTTTTGATTATTGCCCTTCAATAGTAAATACAACTTCGTGTTTCATAGGAACGACCGTCTTCATGACCAGAAGATTTATTGTTATGTGGTACAGAACTATTGCTATGTGCAGTCATTTCTTTATCCCCAAACGCAAATTCACATCATTCACAGATGTTTTTTATGAAAAGAGAACGATGATGATTAACAATTGTTCTTGACAGAATAAGAGATGCCGACCATCGGCCGACGGCGCGCAAGATTGCATTTGACCTCAATTATTTTCATTATCAGTACACTGCAAGCAACAATAAACAAAAGCATGAGAAAAGAATGAATAAAGGAAGGAGAACTTGACCTATGTCTATCGGCTTTATATGAGAGAAAGGAGGAGTATATCCGGAAATGGTCGGCGCCGCCATTTATGCTGACCTATATGAGTAACAAAAATAGACAAATTCTCAATAAATCTATATTGTTAATAGTTTAGTTCTCTTTTCTTACATTGATTGTACGAATGAATAAGTAATACTTCACCTATAAATAATGTATAACTTCACAATAAAACAATAAGATGATTTTCGCGGAAAAAAAGAAAACCCTATTTCAATGTCCTACAGAGAGCATAATTCATATATATAACTCATACGTTTACTATTGAGGTTACCTTCAAATGAAAGAAAAAGAATCATTTTGTTAATAAACACATCAAAGTAGTTAAACATCATCGTGCGTGTAAAGTGAAAGAATCGCTTAATTTATAATGTATATAGATGCTGAAACAATTTGCGTATATGAATTCTTGCATCATCAGGTAGCTACTCAACGTTCGGAGAAAAAGTTGACGTACATGAATACAAGAAAGATGAATTTAAATCGATATAAATGCATATATCCTTGATTGACCTTAAGAGCAAATATATCATATATCTTAGAATGAATCTGATAAATAAAAACTTTGCTTCGAATTAAGAACGAAGACAAATATAAATGAACTGAATGACTATTAGTACATAGTTAAATGTTTGAAAATCTATAGGTATATTTTTATTATTCTATGTGTTGCTTCGCTTCTTCTATTTTCTTTTTTATTAATTATCACCTTTTCTTCTACATCTTTTTGTTTGCAGTGTCAACTCCCAATGCCATCGCTATGTCAAAAGAAAATAAGTGGGAGTTGTGCGCACGCAATATTTAAAAAGAGAGAAAGAAAGGGAAAAAGAAACGGAGAGAAACAGCGATAAATAAAAAAAAAATAAAAGAGAAAGATGAAGTCGATTGACCAGATATTGCACAGTTTCCTTTCTCTCTCTCTTCCGCTTTGCTCTTTCTCTCTCGATCTCTTCTTGCGCTCTCTCTCTCTCTCTCTCTCTTTCTTCTTAGTGGTGTCTCATTGTTGTGTTTTCGTTCACCAGCAGACTCCTCATCACCATCTTTCTCTCTCTCCCTCCCTCTCTCTCTCTCTCTGTGTTACTCTCTCGTTGTTCTTTGAGTTATTTCTCGCTCAGTCAAAAACACAGATGTTAGCCAATACTATCTACAAGACTGTTTCCAACTGCTGACGTCATAAACACATCCAAAACGTTAATCAAATAGTGGTACTCGTATTTCAAGGAGCATTACTATATTTACCAAGTACATTTCCATTTACAAATATACTATTTCATCATACCTTTTTATTGTCTGGCACTTCCTTTCTTATCGCAATCAAAGAAAATGACATCCACGTTTATGATCATCAATATTCTTCTTCTGTTATCGTCGTCCCTTATACAAGCCCGTTATCGAGCTCAAACAAAACGGCGATATTCAATGTCGAATCCATCTTTTGTACCACCATTTCCTTTCAATAATAATAACAATAATCATAATAATCATAATAGCAACAATAATGTTTATGTTGATGGCGATGAGTTGCAAGGAAAACCTAACGAAGAGTCTTTGATGGATTCATTAAAAGTATCAACAACTACGCCATTACCAACAACGCCCTCAAATAAAGCCAATGAAGAACAAATCGAACAATTTGCGCGTCTCTTATTTGACCGTCTAAATTTAAAAGAAGCACCTAATGTAACCATGAACGCCAATGGCGATACAGATTTTACTTCTTCAATTTTCAAACAATTTGAACAACAAGCTAAACAAAAACAACGTATACATGAGATTGAAGACAATAATTTCTATCGAAAACAAAAAAATCATGATGAGCAAATGCCTACAGCTGAACGTGCAATTTTACCTGGTGATTATATACCAAATCATACATGTGAGCGACAATTATCAGCAAAATTTCATCTTGCTGATGATGACCTTAAGAATATTGATTGTTTTCGTTTCACAAAATCCTCGAAAGAATCAAAAAGTTTACCAACAAATCAAGTCATTAATGAGCTGCGATTATATGTAAAAAAAAATTATTTTCATATAAACGAACAACAAGGTCAAATAACACCAGATATGTTTCACATTTATCAAATATTTCGACCAACATCAAACGATACAACACAGAAACCACCCAATGGTCTTACGGGTACAATATCTTTGGAAATAAGTCACGTTAGAGAATTAAATGGCAATTGGTTAGAATTAACCATCAAATCGGATGGCGATAATATTAAATTACAACAACTTTACACTCAACTACTTATGCCTTTTTATGCACTTGCCATTGATCGAGATGTTCAATCATCATCATCGTCATCATCATCATATTCTGTGACATCATCAATGCCATCATTTAGTCGTCTTTACTACCGGCAATATCATGCAAAAAGACATCAGTCTAATTCAATACGCACAGAAAGTGATGATGAAAATATTAAACAAGCTCAACAACAGTTGCCATATATGTTAGTTGACTATGGTGACAAAATTTCTCAATTATCATCTGGACGTCGTGGTACACGTGATGCTGCACCGCGTCCAGCACGTGGCTGTACTGCAGGAAGTTCATGTTGTCGGCGTCCGCTTACAATTGACCTCGATCAAGGTACTACGGCTTTAAATTTTGTTATTTATCCAAGACAATTGGATATTGGCGAATGTGTGGGTTTATGTGGTACAAGTGGCTCATCACTCAAACATACCGATGTTAAAAATGCACAACATAAAAATGAACACAGTTCGGCATACAATCTACTTTTACTTCAAAATAGTTTACACCTTAATAGAAATGCAACAGATTCTATGAATCAATCGGAACACCGTTCAACACAATGTTGTTCGTATTCACGTACAGGTGGTCTTGAACTCCTGTATACAACTACAAATGGTGGACCAATTATACGCAAATTTATACCAAATATGGTTGTTGAAGAATGTAAATGTGGATTACCGGCTACAATTCAGCAAGTATAGAGACAGATTGACACTGTTCTATTAAGTTTCTCGTCGTAGTCATCATTGTTGTCATTACTGTTGTCCTCATCCACCTCTGTGATAACACATCCCATACAGAAAATTCAAGACCGGAGGGTAAGACTCACGGAAAGTTAGAAAAAAAAATATACATAAATAAAAAGAATTCTTGTTCGTCGAGCTCGGTGATTTAAAATATCTTTTCTTCTGTTTTGTCAATCTCACACTTCATCGTTTTCTCTCATTTTTCCCGTTATTGTCATCTGTTGTCTGTTGTGCGTGTGTATTTATGTTTATCTATTATTTTTCTTTTCGTAGTCTAATATGCCAAGCGCACAAGTTTACTAATGTCTAAAATCTATCTGCTGTGCTGGTCAGTCGTTGTTGATGCTCTTAACTAGTCTGTTTATTCTCTCCTTATACATATATTGACTTCATGTTCCCAATCGATCTAAATACTGTCGATTTGCATTCAGTAAGGGGAACAGTCGAACCATCGCAGTCGAAGAAAACTTTTCCTCGTCTGTTTTTCTCTACTCTTGTTCATGAACAATTGTAAATTGACCGATATGGGTTATGAGGCATTTGAAACTATTCTCAAATTAAGACTTCAGTAGACGATAAATTAGGCGAAAAAAAAACAAAAATATTCTGACAAACAATGCAGAATATTTGACTTGCGCGCATTAATAGCAATATCACTTGAGGAAAAATTCAATTAAAAAGAAATCGAAGTTGAAATGAACTGTAATTTAATGAATTTTCATAGAACGAAGTATATTTCTAATTGAAAAACTTGTGTAAAAACAAAATAAACATTTTCACTATATTAGTGAATACAACTTTAAATATCTTTTCTCATTTGGTTTTTGTCACAAATATATATTCGACGTTTTTTCTTCTCAATGTTAATTCCTTGTGAGTGAACAAAGTCGATACGTTATTATTTTTTTTTCTTTATTTCTTTTAATTTGTGTAACAAATAACATCATCACCCTCTTGTTCTCACTCTTCTTCATTTTTTCTTGCATATGCGAGTATCTATATACATGTAACTGTGTGTGTGTGTGTGATGTGTGCATATTAAAGAAACATAACTATCGTCGTCGTCCGATGAAAAAAAATAATTTGATATCTTTCGAACTAATATTGCTGGTGCCCTTGCTTGCCAAATGTCATTGTCGATTGTGACAACAAAAACTCAGAGATACATATATACTTTATAGGTTGAAATATATGTCAAAGTATATATCAATGATTGTATGAGAACATGGATATATGAAGAGTAAAACATGTATGAAGGTCAAATGTGTGATTGTGGGGAATAGGAAAAAAACCTGATACATAATTCCATTAGATTTAGTTTTCATTTTTCACGAATTTTGCTTCGTACTTAAGATATATAGGTCATATGATGCAATCAGTACAATGAATAAAGTAGTTCGCACTCGTCGTTAGAAAGGATTAAGATGATCATTGTATTTATACTGCTGAGATGAGCGTTGAAAAAGGAAAACTGAAGATGACATATTTTAACACTCATATGAGTCAAGATCGCAATAGCTATTAATGCATTACTAAGATGTGTGAAGGCTTATAACAAAATGGAAGAGCTCCTTCCTGATTTGCAACAAAAATAGAAATAAATAAATCATGCACTTGTTTAACTCACGCAAGCTTACTGATATTTATACTTAATGATCAATAGAATAATTCTGTGAATAAATAGAGCACAACTGTTCATTACATTTGATTTCAAATGTTTAATCCATTGATATTTATATCAAAATGAATTTCGTTTTTGTTAAGTTAAAGAAGGCCATAGGTATGAGGCCATAAAATTTTTATTGCCTCGTGAATTTTATATGCATACATAAGATTAAAATTTTCATGCGATCAAACCTTGAACAAGAGGAGACTCCAATAAACATGTGTACATGTGTATATATATAACCTCTATCAATTCATCTCATATGTACTCAAACAGAAAAAAACACCCTTAATGACCTTGTTAATGATTACATTCTAGTTGCACCATCAATACGAGCTCAATCTACTCTGATTCATAGTAATATTGGAAAATCAATACATTTACGTTGCTCAGCTTCAGCACCCTATGATACATTATTGTATTGGCGTCGTATAGATAATCATAATATATCGAATCAATCGCCTAGATTTCGTCAACAACAAAACACCCACGGTCAATTTTTACATACAACATTGTATATAAAGGATGTTGAAAGAACTGATTTCGGTTTATATGCTTGTTATGCTGAATCGAAAGCCGGCCATAGTAAAGCTGTCATTGAATTAAAAGGTAAGAATCTTAACTCTATATCAATTATCAATAATTGATTGTTTTTTTTGCTTCACTAAGAACATCACCGTTTGACAACGACGATTCATACGTCAACTGTGCCTGAAGTATTGGACTCAAAACAGTACCGAATAACATTAACACCTACGACGACAATAACAACAACAACAACAACAACAACAACAATTCGTGCACAATTACTTAAACGGAATAAAAGTAAATATCATAAATGTTTAATTAAGAAGACAGTTTTTCCTTCGTCTCCTTACATTTAGTTTCTGATCAAACGTCAAATATTACAAAAGTTAATTCTGCCGCATCATCAACTTTATTTATCTCATATTATCTTTTACTTTTAATAATGTTTTCTCTTTATTTGTAATAATACATTTTTTTTCTTCTATAGTCTTGACGTAGAATAAGATAAATATCTTCATATATGTTGTTTCTAATTATTGTTTGTTTGAAAGAGAAATAAAATTTGCAATAGAAAATCTAATTAACTTTGTTTACAAATGATAGATAATCGATTTGATCTTTTAATCGATTTCATTCAGCAAGCTCATCTGGGAAGAATGAGTTTGATTACATTAATGAAAAATCTGCCCGATAAGATATTACCGATTATTCCCGAGATTATTTATGACGAAAATAGTCGATATTTGAAATTAAAAGATGATAATCTAATAAGAAACAATCTTCAAGAAAAATCAATAAAATATATCGAACGAGACAACGAATCAATCAATGATGTTATTCAACAACGCCCCCTTACAGGTCAATCGAAATAGTGCATTCCTAAAATTAGATAGTCTGCAGTTTACTATGTTTCTTATCATGCCTAGATAAAGTTTTTGTTTTCATTTAATTCATTGTATACATTTTTTATGATCGTATGACAGTTTACGATCTTACGGAAATATCGAATTCCGGCCATGTTAAATATTATTAATTTAAAATCTTTGATAAAAGTTCTCGATGTCACGAGATCAGTTATTTCAAGCTCACGCGAGGGATAAATTACACGTGATACAAAACTAGAAACTGATTTTTTCATAAACGGACATCTTTCAGAAATGAGATTCTTTACAAGGCATTCATTTCATAAATTATGAATCTCATATACATAGTAAATATCCTTATTCAAATTTCCTGCGTTTACTTTTTTTTTTAAATGAGATTCTCTCGTATAATTTTTCGAAAATTATTCAAAAATAAGAATTTATTAATTTTTAATATGAAATTTTGTTTTCTAGTTTCGCCATCGCCTGAACAACAAATGACAACTTTATCAATTAAAGAACGATACGAATGCATAGCTAATGAATTCAAACTTTCTTCGTTCGATATTGAAATACAATATAAATTAGCGTTAAAAAATCGTATTGAAATACCACCGATTTTAATGCATCGAATTATAATCGATGCTATGAGAATTCTTCGTATAATGATTGATGAATTAAATCAAGATCGAGAAAAAAATGACGGAAAATTTCAACGAATTACGACACGTCTTAATGATCTTGAAGCATACAATAAATTATTCAAGCAACATTGCTCATAATATTTAGTTATTTATAATCATAAAAGAAAAGAAAACATTCGTAAGAGTATTGTATAGAGTTAAAGAAATAGAATCCTTCAAGATTTGTTTAGAAATATCAGTATTAATTAAGAATAAAAATTCCAGTACTCAACACAATTAGACTTAACAGAAATCTAATTCATTGCTTCGAGGAAAAATATAATTCAAGTGCAGATTTTTTAATGTCATTTACGCCATTCAAAATTAATAACATAATTCTCTTTTTCTCTCGCTTATTCCAAGAAAATTGAAGTCAAATTTCAAAGTTACGGTTTTGTTCGAATGTTCGAATTAAATTTTATCTAGAATAAACACACATTAATAATAAAAGTGCGACAGAGTAAATGCTTCCATAACTACAGAAAGGAACAACTATTGTCTTCAGCACATGCTAATTTCCTTTCTGCAATTAATATACGAGATCTCATGAGTTTTTATTAAAAATTTCAATAAAATTCAAATAAATTTGTTTATCTTAATATTAAACTCATGACTGATAAATTTTATTAATTCTTTCGATAATATGATGAAAATTTAAAGTCATAATCTTATATTTATCTTGAAATCAACAGAAAAATTTTACTCACGATCTATTATAAAAATTTATAAGACAATAGTAACGAGATTATTTTCCGAAAATTTTATATAATATGGCTCTTAAGGAATTTCCACATAAAAAAAACTGTGATATACCCGTGTGAACATCCAAAAATAGAATGAAATCAGTCAACCGATGAATATTTATGCCCTAAAAAACGCAAACGAAACAAACTTATTATTATTAAACTAATTCTCGAAGGGTTTGTAACAATTAAAATACGTCAAGTAACAAATACCTGCCATTATTTTTAGTAAGAATGATTACGTCAAGGAAAAATAATTACATGCCTGTCGGCTTTGCACAATTAATAAGTTTCTCGTCAACGAAAAATTTGATTAAAGCTTTTATACGTGTTGATGGTGCAAGTCTAATGAAAAATCATTCGAAAAACTTATACTTATCATCCAAAAAAAAACGAGAATTCGAAGATTTTGAAATTTAATCAAGATTAAACTAATAAAATCTCAAAATAAATATAAATTATAATTTTTTGCAACTTTTTATTGACGTGGTAGGAATGTTTATCGTCAAAATATTTTATCCAAAAGCTTTGATGAGTTAAATAAGACTAACTTGTCTATTGCGTAGGTATCGCTAATTCAAATAGCCCTTCAAGGCGTAAGTTTTAAGAAAATTACAAAATCGACTTTTAGTATTTATGGGAAATTTGTATTTTTTTTTCGTTTACAATAGCAGGTTGTAATCAATAATAATAATAATAATAAGTTTAGTTTTACTTTCGTTGAAAAAGCAATAAAAAATCCATGGGCGAGAGTCGAATCAGAGCGGCAGATTCATCAATTACTCATGCTAGTAAAATCTGAATACCACGATGATATTTGAAATTAATTAAATTGGACTAATTAATCTTTAAAAGTTATTTTTGGTAAAGAAAAGTACTTACGGTATTAATTGATTTGAATATATTGTACTTCAACGAATGTGAAACACGATTTGTTCAAGTGTCATGCTCACAATGATGCACGTCAAGAAAACTTTAAAAAGCAAAATACTACAAAAATAGACAACAGAAGTAGTGAAATCTACAAAATTACTACATTTAAATCGAATAATCAACTAGCAAAAGAATAATAACTATTACAAAAACAACTCAATGATTCATAGATAAAAATCTATTCTGAACAATTCTCACCATGGACGATCTGTTTGACTGTTCAAGATGTTCAGCGGCAATCAATTTGTACAACAAGTACCGCGAAATGATTCGTAGAAATTTACAATCGTAAAATTGCATACTGTGTAGAGCGAGAATATCAGACTGAAAATCTAGTAAAAGTTTGTTCGATGAAATCGTAATATCAACAATCAATGGCTAAAGTATTCACGGAGAAATTCATTTTGTCTTACATAGTTTTCATTACGTTTATCAAAAAAGAAACGAATCGTTAGCCAATAAAATATGATCGGTTCTTCTTTCTTTTATCGAATATATCAATTGAAATACTAATTTGAATATATATTATGGAACAGTTAAAATTAACTAAGAATGAAAACATTCTCTGTAGTTGACCATCCTAGTTAGAACGGCTACGTATTAATTGCGGGCAAAAAGTAAGCCAATTAGTGAAAAATGACCGCAATTTGGAACGAGTGATATTTTATTTTCTTATTTTTATTGTGTTTCCAAATTGCGGTCACTTTTATTAAGCAATCAACAAACATAAAATGATTGCTACATATCTATATATTTATTAATTCATACGATGAATACATGAACACAAAAAAATTACTCTTCGTCGCTGCTATCTATAGCATCTTTTAGAATATCTATATATCGATGAGATTAGCACGACGCTAAATTAAAGTTTCATAGTTTAAGATCACTCATTTAGTGTATAACAGAAGCTAAATTACTCACAAATTTTTTTACTTCTTCGTAAATTTTGCCTATGGACTGATCAACATCAGTTATTACACGACGTTTTAATCCAGTAAATACAGTTTGTACATCCTCAGTAAGTCTTGGGTCATGATTATAACGTGTAACATCGCATTGTATGATTGCGTCGTTTTTTAAAGTAATAACACGAGGACACGACTTATTTGTCCAAACATATATTAATGAACCATTTTGGTTTTCTCGTCGCAATCGATACAAATAATTTTTGTACAAAAGTGCTTTTTCNAAAAAACTAATCAATTAGAAAGTGACCGCAATTTGGAAACACAATAAAAATAAGAAAATAAAATATCACTCGTTCCAAATTGCGGTCATTTTTCACTAATTGACTTAATTTTTGCCCGCAATTAGGAAGCTTCGATCTATCCTCATGAAGAATTTTCTCATCATGATTATTGATTCGATCCTTTTTCAGAAATAAAATATGAAAATTCAATTTAGTTGCCTATGACTCTTCTATTTGTTAATAAAGAGTATTTTTCTTGATAAAAACTATGAAGTCATGGCATAATTTGAAATAACTCTTCTTAATTGTAAATTATTTCCTGGTCAGACCAAGGGGGAACAAACTGATTTCCAGGCATAGAAACCACTGGAAATCATAAGAAATCATGGAAATCAAGAAATCATTTTGTTCCCCCTTGGCTCAGACAAATATATTAACTAAAGAAGAAAGTCGATGGGATCGTCGATTAATCTTTTGGTAGAGTCTTTTCAATTCAATGCCAAATATAGCTAAATAGTAGTCTTTGATTTTTAATATATCGGCTATGTAACATGATAAGGCGTGATGGTATTTTGTTGCTTCGGAAGATTATTTTCTCAACCTTCTGATCAACATTTCGCAAGTTGAACTGCTCACTATAGTCGACAGAGACCTTTTCGGTTTCGCAAAGAACTTGAGATTTTCATATTCATTCACGGAACGATATAACGTGAAATTGATCATCCGTTCGAGGAGTTAAAATTTATATTGAATGCTTTCCTTCTTAGCTCCTAAAAATAGTTTATCATTCATCTCAATTTTTTGAGTGGAGCATTGTATTGTTTTTAAAATTAAACAAAAAAAATACTCAATTAATCATTTTCTTGAAGGTGATAAATTTTTGTTTTTGCAAGTGCTTTGTAAATTTTCCGATTATAAGTTAAAAAAACACACGTAGGCTATTCATTCGCTTGTTAAATAAAAATTAATATAACAAAAAATTAACTTTATCATCTTTAAGGAAACTCTTATTCATATCTACTCAAGCGTATAATTATATTAAAGATTTAATTATATCAGAAGCTTTCTTTTCGAAACGATCCTCATCGGAATGTTTCTGGCTAACAAATCATAATTATCGAAAGTGCTATGATGATGATTGATTAACACTTGTATTTTATGTCAAGGGTTTAAAACACAAACGTTCGTCCCTAAGCTCCGAACACAGACCGTGCTAGATATTTTTCAAGCGACAATCACATAGAAGGTTATACAGGCCACCACGGACTAGTATAAACACTCCCCTCATTTTATCCTGATTCAAATTTTAATGCTGTAGAGATTGCATTAACAGGATTGTCTACTTTAACGAATAATATAGTTTCCGTTAACTTTTCATTCACATGGCTGTTGACAAGGTCACGTTTTTCTATTAAAACTACAGAAGTTCAGAAATTTCGACACTCAATCAAAACTTTATTGTTTTCTAGAGATTAGAAACGTTTCTGTCATATATGATAAGATTTGAAATATTTCAATACGACATAAATCTAAAAAATAAAACCACACTTGTTGCAAATAGTTATTGCATATACTGTAGATCAGTAGACAATATATACACTGTAGTTGTATTATACAAAAAATATATTGATTTAAGCTCTTCCAGATTTGCCCGTATATTTCTCTATGAAAATATCAAAGACTACTGATCGGATTTAAATAGAATATAGAGCATTGCCGAAACCTGCTGTATCAGATGGTCGAAGCAGTAGGGGATAAAAAGCTAAGGGCGTAGTTACGCTTAACTCACGTTAGTGAGTGTGATTCTTTTCGTATGAATAGAGAATAATCAGACAAATGGATATCCGGAATGAAGGGGGAAATGAAACAATTAAAACATTACATTTCTTACATAAAAAAGAAGGAATTCAAATACCCCTAAATACCCTGAAAATTAATGTCGCAATCATGACATTGAATATTTAATTAGAGACTGCAACGGTTTTTTCTCGATATTTTTAAATTTAGCTTATGCAACAGGATGTTCGTCATTTAATTAACACATAACGGCTGGTTTTATTTGAAATTAACGATTCCTTTTAGATATCAGACAGTTAATTAGAAATATAAAAAAAAAAGAACTTCGATGCGTTAATATACAAACCTTTGAGTACGTTCTGTAGATGATAATAAAAAAATTGATTAATTTTTGTTTGGAAAACTTCACCAGGGCTTCATAAAAAACATATGAGATAATCATTTGACGTGCGTATATTCCATCTTTTTATGGCTTTTTTTATAGCGCTTCCGCCACTGCATTGTTTTTTATCTTAGCAAAACAAACACAGGTACAACGACTAATAAATGATTCCTCGTGTTAAACACGAGCATCAAACTCAAGGCTTTTCAAAAGTTTGATATCTGAAGGAAAAACACCGGATCGTAACATTTATTAAAACAAAACTTTTTCATGTGATTCTCCTAATCTATCATGATATTGATGCTAACTTCGATAATCATACGAAGTACATCTAGAGACTCATATTCTTTGGAGCTAATTATACGATGAAAGTTCTCTCTTTTCATATCCCGAAATATCAGTTTATTAGGGAAGGATCACTAGAAGGCATTTTATTTTTGTCAACGAGTAATTATATAACAAGTGAAACGATGATCGATAAATATTGTATACTAATATGCTCATTATTATGCAAAATATTGAATGGATGATCATATTTTTATGAAAAATTTAGACACATCAAGCAGATCGATCTGCATTCATCGTTTCAGATTACTTTGTTGTCAAGGAAAAAGACGAATATTTTAGTCTTTTTTCTTAAGAAGCTATTATAAATTGAATACTGGCTCATTCTATTTTTAAGAGTATTACGCTGACGACAATAATAACGAATTTTATATTTTAATTAAATGAAGCAGTGTGAACTTTGGCCCAGTCCTAATACAGAACAACAAACAGTCGTGACTATTGTAATTTAATATCTGCATCTTTTGTTCTCTTCTGAATAGAAAGTATAGAAACCCACCATCGTTCGATTAATATTTCTGGTAGCGTCAGTCATACCATAACAATATATATGGAATGAAACATTTCTTTGAAACTATATAAAAGAATATTGTTTTTCAATCGAAGAAACCAACTTTTAATTTTCAAACAAAAATAACAGACAAAAATAACTTGATGCTTCAACGATTTCACGTATCTCATTATGAGTACATAGGCATACAAGTCAACATGTTGGTTTTACCAATGATTGTTTGTGCCTGTGATGATGCTCTTTATTTTAGAATTCACTCTTATGAGTAATACTTTCATAGAAGAGTAACAAGAAATATCTAATTAAAATTTTGATTAAAGTTTCAACTAGTTTTCCATTCTTTTTTTAATTTTCGGGTTATTCTAATGTTTAGTTTTTAGATTATTTGACCAAAAATAAAGAAAAAAAAGTTAATTAGATCAGTCTGGTATGTTGTTATAACGATTGCTAGTGTTTTGATTCAGCTTGAAAGTCATCTTGAAAGTGATGTGCTTCTTCAGTTGGCACGCCTGAAAATAAAATATAATAAATATTTCAATTACATATAAATGAGAACGTACGATGGCGCCGTTTAGCAGGAAGTATAACACATAGTAAAATCATCAAAATTGTTACCGCAATAACACCTGCAAGTGAAGCCAAGCCAAGTGTTAGTAATGGCCATGCCTGCGAGAGACCTAAATATTTAGAAAAAAAAAGAAGATTGTTTTTTCAAAGATAAAATTAATCACTAACAAAAAATGGTTCTAGACAGTAAGGAAAAATGAGAAGGCCTAACGAATAGACATAAGCACTATCTTGTCGATAAAAACCGATGTTGTCAAATTATACTGTTGATATAATCATTTTAAGTTCTTTTTATCTTCATGCAATCTGTATGTCGATTTATTTGATAGAGATTTTTCGAAAACAAAAGTCATATTTCATTTTCAAAAATTTTCCTTCTGGTTTATTTCTCAGAACAAAATAATGAAGCAACGAGTTCACCCAATTCACCATACTAACCTAATCGTGTATTCGAAAGTTCCATCTTTGTCATTGTACGTATTATCACCTTGTTTATTAGCGATGAATAAATGACTTGATATTTTTATTCTAGAACAAAAAATACGATAGAGTAAAGCAGTGTATCAAACGGATCTTTCTTTTATTTTCTTGTTCTTTTGCTTCTCTAGACTACTGCTGCTCCCATCGTATAATAGCGATTGCATGAATGCCATATTTCCGTTATGGCGGTTGATGCTACTGCAAAAATACTCGTTTCTTAAGACTGCGTTATTATTAATACCTCGCTATATGTAAGCAACAAAAGAGAAGGAACAACTAATAAGAGAACATGATGAGATAAAATGGCCTTGGTTTCTTACATTCGTCTTTCTTTTTCTCTGTGGCCACAACATAGTATTCCAGGCGGATGACTGGGAAAAGTTGAGAAGTAATTTTAGTAATGCCTCGTCAACAAATAGGTGCCAATGTTTCTTGCAAACAAAATCGATCAAACAGATGAATTGAAATGTGAAAAGCAAACTTCGAATCTGTAGCAATAAAAATACAATCAATATAGATTAAAGAGAGTCAATAAATCATTTCCCATTGAGCAAACTATTTTCTTGAAGAGCTCTATACGCGGCTATTTAATATATAAATCTATACGACTGAGAAACGCAATTTAGATTGATCAAAGAATATTTCATGAAGAGAAAACCTAATAGAATTTCTCTCTTAACTCTTATTTAGACAACCAACTGATGTTTATGAAAATGTAGTATTCGATTTCCGACGGCAAAGTGACAATTCAAACATGGAATATATTTATGTATTTCTTCAGTTAGACATACGATGCTACAGTTATACTAAAGCCTGTCGAAGAACACGATACTAATATTTTGTATGAAAACCTATTACGCATACTTAGTCTTTTGAAATGGACAATTTACTGTTGACATTTATGTTAATAGAATTAATTTGTTCTCTTATTATTGCCAATCTCAGTTTTTATTCGATGTAAAATAGATCGATAGAATTTGTTTTATTATACTTTTTTTTCCGATAGAAAATTTTATGTTAATTTCATCCTTATAGAGCACAGATACGAAACAAGGACTTTAATTCAGCAGCGAAAAATTTCGATTTTTAACTTCTTTAGGAACGAATCAAAATTTTCAAATATGATCGTCTTTATCATAAACCGATCATGCTCGTTATACTATTCATCATTTTGAATGGAACGATCATGTTTGATTTCAGAGTGGCTGACATAAAAACATATACAGAAAAAAAAAATATTTTTTTTTAAATTTCGCTCTATTTATTCGTGACATCCTATCTTTTTTATGATTTTTAGTACAATTTTTTCGGACGCTTACGAGAAGAAAATATATTGCCACCAAATCTGCCATACACAATAGCATGACATCTATGATGAGGACTGAATAGATTGTATTTTGATTGGTTAGTAATTAGGGAAAGTATAAATTCTGGACTGCGATCAAGCTGTCACCACGTCAGTTATTTCGAATATCAATCTGTTTCTTAATTTGAAGTGATGCTGAATCATGGATGACTAAGTTCATATTTATTTAGGAAACAAAAAAGTCATTCTCATTGGTAAAGTTAATCCTTAAAATTCAGCCGATCATTTATCTCGATATAGATCTACAAAGTAGCTACTATATATATTCTGTTTGATGCTGTATCTATCGATTCATTCTACAGAAGTTTAGGGAAAACATTGAACTCAATAGTTGTCTATTATATACTTGGGTTTTGATCCACGCAAATTAATGTCGATGCCTTGTAATAATTTGATCTGGAAGACATATAGGTAGACAGGGTGTCGTATTTTTAATTATTTTACTTCGGTCAGAGGCGTGTTTTACTTTTCATATTTAGTTTCGTAATATTGACGTTTATAAAGCTGTTAATATCTTCAACGAGTATTTTTAAATTCAATTTCTGTTTTCAGTCTATATTAATCCGAATCGATTGATAGTATACTTTTATTTCTATACTTCAATAAAGATCATGTAATAAATAACAGTCACACAACCTTTTGATATGCTATTGTTTTAGATTTGATCTATTTCCTCATCTCTCATTGAAATCATGGCAGTAGCATCTATGTCTAATGCAGTCGAACCACCGCCCACATCGTTGTATAACACTCGAAGTACTTGTATGTAATCGAAAACGAACCATTTTCATTTTACACTTCGCTAAATTAAATCTTTATATTTTAGCTGTAAAACGACTTATGCGTGAAGCTGTCGAAATGAAAGATCCAACAGAACTGTATTATTGCCAACCGATTGAAGTTCGTCTTTTATTCAACGACTGAATATAAAATTTTTCTTTCTTTATATAAATAGGATAATTTATTTGAATGGCATTTTACAATTCGTGGTCCTATAGCAACAGAGTTTGAAGAAGGAATTTATCATGGACGTATTATATTTCCCGTTGAATACCCAATGAAACCACCTTCTATTATATTACTTACAGTAAATTGTTCTCTTCTTTTTACGATTAGATTATGTTAATAATATTCTGTCGTCATTTAGGAAAGTGGACGTTTTAAAATCCATGAAAAAATATGTTTATCAATATCTGGTCATCATGTTGAAACATGGACACCCACATGGGGTGTCCGAACAGCTTTATTGGCTATTATTGGTTTCATGGAAACACCCGGTGAAGGTGCTCTAGGCTCACTTGATTATACACCAGAAGAACGAAAACTTCTTGCTAAAAAGTAAGAAGCATTTCTCTGTTTTAAATTGGTTAGTGTCAGTGAAATTTTATTTTCCGTCAGTTACCTGGTGAACTACTCTTATTATTATGTGTGTATAGGGCATATTATACAGGCGTGCCAATTTACGAAATAGAAATATAACAAGAATTTTGTGAAGGAAGGAACGCGACTTAAAAATACATCGAGGAGTATTTAGACATTTGAATTTTTGTCAGTTTCTGATTGCGCCTTTTGCTCCACAATTCTTAATAACACCTCATTGTCACCAAGAGCTTCCTTTTCTTTATTTAAGGTAGCATCTGAGGCCATGCTGACTGATGGATGGATAAAGGGTAAAAAGATTTTTCAATCAGATTACAGGGTACAATAAATATTCATCTTCTTCACCTTTATTGTAATACTAAATCTGCTATTCAAAACGAGTTTCTTTTTTTTAAACGGTAGCGTATCATTGTACTATTTAATTAAGTTTTCTTCTTTCTCAATAGATCACATTCATATAAATGTCCAAAATGTGATATAACTAATGGTGAAGTACTATTACCATTATCAGAAAAATCAGTTGATGCTCAAAAAGAGGCAAAAGAATTAGCCAATCAAATCGGTATTGTTAAAGTATGTATTTTATTTGTTAGCTAAAGCGAAGCAAACTAATCTCGATTGTCATTGTTTCAGAAAACTGAAACAACAGTTGAAACACCATCATCAACATCCACTGATGAAACGAATACTGAATTATTATCACCACCAGATACAATACCGGCGGTGCCTCGAATACATACACCTATACGAACGCCAATAAATGCATCAACTCGACGTCAAAATGAATCTAATAATAATCTTTTGAGCATGTTTATATTTTTTTGCTGTATGATCCTATCGTTTCTACTTTTACGGCGACTTTTCTTGACATTTGGTACCAATCGATCGTTTCCGCCATCGTCATCGGATCCATTTCATGACGACTTTTAAGACAAAGAACAAATTTCTGCTAATACATATTTATATATCTGTACGCGATAAATGGGCTATACTTATTCAAGTATTAATTATCAACAAGGGTTTTACATGTTTGTTTTTTTTTTCTTTTTTCAGTTAACACTTATTATTCTCATATCCACACTTAGTTCTCTTCAACTGCTAGTTGATGATTTGTATCATATATTTAATTTCTTTTTTATAATTAGAAAACAAACATAAGTCCACAAAATAGGAACAAAATAAATATTATATATACAAACGTATATATCATATGTGAATTTTTTTAAATATCTATGGTTAATTTAATAAATAAGTGTTTCAATCATGGAAATTGGTTTTTCTTCTACATGAATATGAAGAAAAAATGTTATTTTTCATTTATTAAAAACTATTTCTAGCATGGCTATAAATTAGACGACGAAGGAGATAGATGTTGAACATTGAGATTTATCGTTGAACAACTTCTAGTTGAAATACCTGATAGAAAAACGGGTGGTGCACAGTTTTTTTGTTATACTATTCTTTTTTTCAGTATAGTGTGATAAACAGTCATTATCACGACTTGATAGTTTTCCTATTCGAAAGTGGCAGGTCTATGCTATTGAGCCATGTCGAAATAATCGCTGTGGAATAATTCAACCGAACACAAAATTCTTTGGAACATATTGAAGTGAACAATTTTCCGGATGCGGATATGTTGCTAATTGAATCTTTTTGCAGTTAAAAAAGAGCATTCCACACGCTTGCAACAAATCAGTAATTTCGAAAGCTTAAATTTTCTCCCCGAACTGGAATTTTGTAAAATCTTAAATACTATGTTCAACTGACGTTTATTGAACTCTCCTAGATGATATTTTGTTTCAGATAGAATGCATGGCATAGAGAAGATTTTCTTCGAAATCAATGATTTTGTAATTAAAATAGTATGAGATCAGTGGAAAGTATTTATGTAAGAAAAATCGATTAAATGCAGCATTTTCATAGTTAAACTTTGTGTAAAATTTCAATTCAAGTTTTGCTGTTTAGACGATTATGATCTTAAATATTTTCGCATTTACTTCAGTATTCTTAAACGAAGACGTACACGGCTTTCTCTAGCTCTAGCGAAGACTTAATTATTTGAAACTAGCAAGTTATCTAATCATTATGACAAAACATTGCGAGAAAAAAAATTGATGGAGAACGTTTCTAACATCTGTTATTATCAATGAACAAAATTAATCTTAATTCCTAGGATTTCCTTTCTCATAAAGTCAAGTTTTCTGTCAACAATTTTTCTATTGCAGTTATTGACTAGATAGATCATACAGCATAGAACAGTAGTCTATCTATCAATACCAAGATGTTATTATATCACACTAATTATTATTTAACCTGGTCTTCAAAGGTTATTACAAATACAAGGCATGTACCCGTAGCCTAAAAAAGTTTTTCTCCATTCTAATTTCTTTTTTGTGCTCTTGAATTCTAAAGAAAACTTGTTTTTGTCGTTTTTCCGAGAAAATTACAATCGATTTTTAGGAAAGAAACTTCTAGTCGGTCTCTTGAGTCATCGATCCCTTCCCACACAATTCTAATGATCTCAGAATACGCCTGTGTTTTTTCAAAATAGTGCCATTCCGAACGCTGATTAGTTTTGCTGGTTAGTGTTTATTGTAAATAAAGATAATCAACTTCAGAGAATACGGATTGCTTCTTCCAATTGTTGATACTAAAAGTGTTTTCAGGTCGTACTCAGAGTAAAGGAAAACTTGCATTTAAAAGTAATATCAAATAAAAATACATTCCAGAATTAAGTGCAATAATGGAGTGTTCTATCGCTTAGGTTTGTTTTACACATTTTTACTATTTGTTTTCTCACGAGAAAATATTCGCTACGGGCATTTTCACTGGATGACCTCATTAGCATAGTATATTTCATGATGGCAATGCACAACATCCTAGCGGCTTTTAAATACTAAGAAACCTTTTTAAAAGCTTTTTCATCGGTTCATTCATTAAACACAAGGAAAAGGCATTTCGTCACACGATGAGACATAATAATATCATTCGATCTGACCTGAGATATAAGACTAGGCGAATATGAAATAACATCTATGTTATCTATGTTTTTAGCAAATATAACACCAAAGTATTCAATAACATTATTTTATCATGCTCACTGCTATGAAAGAAAAAAAGAGTAATGATAATATTATTATGAATGAACTATCACAGGTCGTTAAAAAATAGTTCTTATTCGAAGGCTAATTAAAACTTCGTTTGAATTTCAGTAATCATCATTTTTGAAGAAAAATATATTTGAATAGGTTAATTATTGAGAATACATTCTTTCATGAGATCATTTTATTCTATTTGTCGACTATAAATATAGTAGCATGGAAGAATTTTGTTATTCAATAAAACGCTGCATGTGTTAATTGATTCGCCGTAAGGTCAACGGAATAAAGACGATAAGAAAATTATAAGACTAAAGATAGTCGCGATTGATCATTGTCACCTATGAATGTTCGCTCTTTCTTTTCATTCTCTATCGGTTCTCAACCAAAATTGATGGTTGTGTTCTAGTTTTTCATCTGTATTTGACCTTCAAAAGTTTTTTTTTTTTTTTGAT
>OENM01000824.1:42848-56848 GCA_900239745.1 Rotaria magnacalcarata
CAATAATACTCAAAAGCAAATGTAAATCTATGTTTAGCTGTTTATAATTTATTAAGTTTTGTTATTGTTAATCAAATATAGCTGTATTATTGTAATAGAATTCGGTTCTATAAATAAGTCTAAATAGTTAATCAAGAAATAAAATCTATAGGGAATAAATTAGTGTGTATTATCAAAGAGAAATCAGAGAAAATCATTGGAATATGATATTAATATCTTCCGTTACTGAATAAATATTATCTATAGAAATGAAACGATGTATTTCAGTTACAGTTGAATGTATATTTCAATGTCATTGTATATATTTTGCAAGTGAAAAAGACTATCTGAATAGTTTTTCGTTTAATAGATTTGATAAATCACCGTTTATTTATCGTTATGTATATTGAGTAGTGAACGATCAACTAAATCCATAGGGAATCATTGAAATAGATTATTCAAAGATCATTTGATTGATGCTCTGTTGTTATAAGAACGTGATTGAAAAAACAAATTGTTTTTTAATAATATTTCATGATTAATTTCAAGTTGCACAGAGAAAACACCGGAACTATTCGTACAAGTATATAAATCTTCACAATGGAACGATAATAATCCCAAAAGGAAGAAGCAATGAAATGTCTTTTTACAACAATATAAAATGATTCCACTATTGGCAACGCCTATTCAAGCCTGAAAGGATTATGAAATCGCTTGTCTTATGTATTGATTCAGGTTCAATGAATATACTTAGTCATGCAATAACAACAAGAACAAGAAATCAGCGAGGTGAATTCCCATCCTATATGAATACTATAATTGATGTTTATGCTGTATTTAATTCAAGCGATGTTTTAATGTTTAATCTTTGAGAAAACACCAATAAATTAAAATAGATAAAAAGAAAATACTAATATTTTAGTCAATCATCAATATTGAAAATTACCGATACGAGCAAAGTCCATTAATTATTTAATAAATTCTCTAATGTTCTAAACCCTCTAATTCCTTTTTTTAGTTTGCAAGCAGCGTTTTCAAGTTAACATTCTGAATGGAACACCTAAGAAAAATATTCTCATTATAATTTTCCTAAATCGATAAAACAGACAGATAGAAAAAACAAGAAAATATTTGCTAGTGTCATATATGTTTTTGCTTATCGTACTTTTTGGTTCCAATCATCCATGAGAAAAATAGAACTGCATAATGAACGAATCTGTCGAACATTTGTGACATTTATTTCTTGCGGCAATAAACCAAAACATAGTAATTGCTGTAATAATTGAGGTCGTAGAAACTATCGCATTGTTATTGTTAATTATGTTCGTTCGGAACTAAGTCCAATACAAGAAAATAGGAAATGATTTCTTATGAAAACCATCCGTCTAAGGCACTTATTAGAAGTATTATTCGCATGTAAGCTATATAAATAATTATTTTTCTCTGAAAATACTATTATTTTTCTATTTACGAGAAATCCGAATAAGTTGGACGAATAATTCATAATAACAGTTAATCAAATTGGATAGATTATTTTTACAAGAGAAAAAGAACCATTAATAAAATACCGTTTTTATTTTTGGCATATTCTATTTGTCTAATCGGATTTAATGATTGGCAGATTTATCATGAACTCTATTGTCACGATATTTATCAAAAATATATTTCATATACTAGTGGCTAATTTTGTTTTTCTTCAATCCAAACTGTATGATAACTCATTAGTTAAATGATGTTGGTATAGATAGATAAAACGATGCAAATCAAAGACATGCAGACTAGTGACGATATTATGTCAGTTGCTCCGACTCTATATTAATTGTGTTGGTAAAACAGAAGAGGAAATGAGAGAAATGCATTTCGAATAAGGAACGAAAGCAATCGAGCATACATGTTGATTCAATTATAATAAATATAGAACGCTAGAAAAGTTCTATAGAAATAATAACAAAAACAAAATTCTTCGAAATCTTTTGACAATTGAATTGATAGAGATCTGAATGATGTCGTTTTTTCTCTCTCGTTCTCTATTGATATAGGACAATTATTAATATTTTTTAGAAATCGCTCGTATGACATTATAAGTTATATTTAATTCTTGTCGACTTTATTTCTCAAACGATTAATTGTAACGCTTGGTTGTGTGTTGACACGAGAAATTATTTCTTTTTTGTTATTTAGGTGGTTAATTAAAAACGCGAGATCTCTGTCTAAGTGAAGAATTTCAGGAATAAAAAGTTGATTAGTAATTCTATTCTTTTTTTTTCACGTTCTCTTTCTTTATTTCTATTCTGTGTCTGCATCAAGTCTTTCACTAGGTCGCCATTTATGACTCATAAAGTTTGATAAATAGAGTGGAGAAAAGACTTAAACAAACAACTATGATATAATAAACAAAAGTATCTCTTGACGGATGAATGCTCAGTTCGTGTAATAAACATACGAATAAATACTCATACTAAGATAAGAACTTACAAGCCGAAGATAAATTGGCCAGGTAGAGAATTGCACGGAAAACAAGAAAAGAAACTATAGCTTTTTCTTTTCTAGGATTCAACTAATTATTGATAATTTACATAAGTCTATTATTCGCAAACATTTTGTTTCTCAATTCTTTTTCCTTTCAATTGTTCATCACGCTTGTCGAACTATATTGATGTATAGAAAGGAAGAGGCTCACAGGCAAAAAACGTTTTTCCTCTTTTTTTTTTATTACTTTGGCATTCGCTATTTTATGACAAACATCGACATGGTCGTTGCTGTTGCTGCTGCTGCTGCTGCTGTTGTTGTTGTTGTTGGAACAACGAAGAGAAAAAGAAGACGCTGGATTATGAAGATGAAGAAAAAGAAGACGGAGAAGAAGAAAGGCCACACGACCAACGACCTGTTCGATTATTTTGCCACGTCTCTCTCTCTGTCTTTGTTGCATAGTTGGTGATCTAACTGATATTGAAAGTGTCCAAGATCTCTTGTATTTCTTGATAACCAAATTAGTTGCTAATTTCAATACTTTCGTTTTTGTACTTGTGTTGAATGTTTGATAATAATGTAAATGTTGAAGCTATAAAAATTTATTATATCCCGGTAGAAACGTTGAAGTTTTAATATAGACTGATAAGAACGTATATATGTCAATCATTAATTATTCATTGTGTAATCAATATGTTTGTATATATAAATTGTGATATATATGCAACGTATTTCAGGAGTTACTTTTTTCTATTTTAAATTTATTTGCCGCATAACTTATCAACATAAAATATTGTCTTGTTGTTTCCAAGTATTCTGTTCAATATTGTCGCTCTATGTATACGCTTCTCTTTCATAATTAAGAGCCCACTACATCGTGTCTGACGACAATAAGGAGTAGTCTTGTTCGCTACAGTATTTTTATTACAATGTCGTGAATTTCATCTAACGTGGCTAACTGCTCTACTAAATCTGCAGTTCATCTTCTTTTCTTTTTCTTCGACACTAGACTTGCTCTTATTACAACATCTACACGCGATGCGACACTTGCTTGTGCACAAGAATACGCTTCAGATTTTGTGCAATCTACTGCGAATTGGGTTGACATAGTTTTGTTGTTGTTTTTTTTCTTATTAGGGAAAAACAATGAATATGCGAGAGTAAACGATGCAGAGTGTATAAGGCTAAATTACACATAGTTAGTTCTCTACTCATGTGACTAAAATATGATCCACATGATGCATCGAATGTATGTTTTATATGCCGTGTTTGCATGTCTATTTCTCGTATTCAACTCTACATCTCTAACTTATATTTACCAGTGAGAAAATAGTTCTTAATGTAAGTTCGTCAATTTTCTAACTCGTAGACGTCAACATCTGTGTTAAGTAGATTTTGTTTTGTTGTAACACCTTTATCCCGTATCTCAATGCATTTATTCTTATCGTTTTGTCATTCTTTTTGTTCTCGTGCTCAAGAGCCAATCGTGACCATTCTTTTTGTCATTTCTTTAGTAGTTAGTTGAGCAAAATGAGACGCTTTCCGGCTTCTCACTATCAAGTCATAGTTTATAATTTATGCTTGGTCTTCAGCCAGAACATAAAATAACGATCGCGCAACACTGAGCATGCGCATGTAATGCATACATACATTTAGAGATCTTTTTTTCTCTGTGCCGCCTAGTAATATTGTAGATGACAAAGGATACAGGAAACGATAGAAAAGTTGCGAAAAAAAGAATAAGTCTCTTTTCTCTTCGTCTTCTTTTTCTGTTTCCCCCGTAAACAGTTGATCCTATCATTTAGTATTCCTTCATAAAAAATTCATATAAGGATATAGATGCATATATACATATATATAATAAAATGAAGAATAGACTATAGGTATTATATACAGAAAGAGATATAATGGTATCGATCTGTCGTCGTCACATATCTTGTCGGATTTCTAGGTTTATTATTATTATTATTATGGTTGTTGCTTTTATTAGCATTAAAGACAGCAGCATGGTGCTTAACACTCTACACATCATCTGCATAGACACATACACACACACACACACACACACGCGCGCGCAGAAACATACGCCGATGTTTACTGATATAAGATAAATAGACAACGAAAAAAGAATAAGGCAAAAAAGCCCGAACGCCGACAAGTATACCAGTAAAAGTACCAAGATTTAATAATTCTAATCTGTGCACGGTATGAATGATACTTCACGCTGTCGTCTTGTCATCCCGTACGATTAGAGAAGCACCATAAGAGAAGATCGGAAAAGAAAATTAGAATCGGAGGATCGAACGAAAGAAAAGTTTTTTAATCGAATTTTTGTTTTTCCTAAATAACAGACATCTGATTCTGATCTCTTCTACTTGTCCTTCTCTTTCGGAACTGTTATTACACGGCAATCGATTTTTGAGAATCGATACTGTACGCTCAATTAGTTTTGTCTTGTTTTGTAGAAGGAAGACATGCATTTTTATATGATAGGTCTCAAAATAGTTGCCATTGAATTCATAAGATAGACTTGGACATTATTAAATAGAAATCTATTGACTGACTAAATTTTCGACATATAGCTAAAGAGACGATCGATCATTTTACATTTCCTTTCTGGTCTTATTTTTCTGGCATCGTCTTCACCATTAATAATATGCTAGACAACGTAATTCATCTATACAAATACATCTAGAGATATGCATATGTCACTGAGATAAAGACAAAACTACCTAGAATTTTCTTGTCAATCAATTTTTTTCTATTTTTAGAAAAAATCTGTATATACTTGATTATTTTATTGAACCAAATGTAATGCAACAAAAGTCAACATCCGATTGTAAAATTACCAATTGTTATTTACTATCATTGTCCTAAATCAATTTTTTGCTTTACTCTATCTTTCTTGTTCATTGTCTATCTATCTATCTACATATATATATTTGGAACAATGACATCAATTACAGCATCATCTAAAGTCCTTATTGGTCATCCAACATTTAGTCGATCGATTGAATCTCATGGTAGTGCTCATTCAGCTGATACAAATTATAACGGATGGCGTGGTGAAGGAGTAGTTGCCAATGAAGATATTGGTACTCAAACAGATAATAGTGGCGGTGGTGGGAGTGTAACAAGTGGTGGAAAAGCATTACTCAATGATTTAAAACGCCGTAAAGAAGATGCAATTTTAGATATTAGTCTAGAATCTATGAAGTATAATGGAGGTAAATATAGAACTCTGGCTCTTTCTTCTCTCTCTCTCTCTCTCTCTCTCTCTTGTTTTCTTCTTTTTTTGTTTTCTTCGAATATTCTTACTGGGCGAGACAAATCTAACCAATTGTTATTGTTAAAACCATTTAGCTTTCAAAACGATTGAGATTCATTCTCATGGGGTAGAGAAAAGCAAGTTTTTAATTTGAAATAGCCTATATTCTTCGATTCTGTCCACTAATTATAGATGACGTATCATTAACTAAGTTTCATTATTACCAGTAAAAATATCTATGCCTGTGTGTATGTTGAGTTTTTGAAGATATAATGAAGGAGACAGACAGACCGGCAGAGAGGGCGAGAAGGGGGGAGAGCGAAAGATTGCAGCAAAAAAAAAGATGGATAATTGATCGACATTCTTTGCCGCTTTTCTTTTTCTTTTTTTCTTTCTATTCTTTCTTTGACTATTTCTCATTTCTAGCTATCCCATTTCGTCAATTACAACGACCCGATCGTTTACCACGACAAAGTTCGCGTCAAAGCGAATGTGACGGTTCGTTGGTTACTGATTTCATGTCGAATACATCGCAGCCAGGTATATCAACAACTAATAATTTAAATGTCGATAAAACGCCGCATATATTACCAACGGCAAATGCCGTTAATTCAAATGATTTAACATCTATTGGTGTTAGTATTCCTATTCAATCAATACATCCTCATAATAAAGTTAATAATATCGATGATTCGTCTCGGCAAACACTCATTCAATCTCGTTCAGACGAAAGCAAACGTGTCGAACGAACATCACGTAAAGAATGTTATCGTTTGGGCAGACGAAAATTACTTTTTGAAAAGCGTCGTAAAGCATCTGATTATGCTCTATTTTTTGCCATGGTTGGTCTTTTATTAATGGTGCTTGAACAAGAATTGACTATGGCTAAAGTTTATGACAAGGTAAACAAGAAATTATACAAATCTATAGGTTTTCTCTTTTGTATGAATAATAATCGAAGAGAAGAAGAGAAAAAAAAATGTCTGCGGAAACAAAACGTTATATTGTATTTATTAAAGAGATTGGGAAAGTGGCTCGTTAGTGAATACACTCAAGTGATCTTAAAAACAATAGTTAAATTCTTGTTCTTCCGCTCGATGGGCATTTGTGCATAAAAAAGAATATTTTGTTTGATAGACAGTTTTTTTCTTATTCCTCTTTCTGCAACATGTACAGATCTACATCTGTTATTCACTAACTCCACCTGAATGAGCTTTACCAGATGAGAAAGCTTTTACATTTTCTTTTCAGCTAAGTAACCTTTCTCCTTGGGTGGCACAGTTTTCGTGATAAAAAAAATGTGAAAGGATATGAGTGAAGAAAAGTTTTCTGGGTGTGCGAATAAATGTAATTTAAAGATTTTCTTCCATAATAATTTGTAACATATAGGAAATCTCTAAACAAAAAGAAAAAGAAAAAGACATTAATGTCTTGTGGTTATTTGCTTTAGACATTCTCCGACTTTTTTTCTCCTATCTTTCTGTGACGTGCTCACTGGTCTGCATTTGTCTTTTATTTGCTCAGATCTTTTTTTTTTTCTTTTCGACAGTCCTACTCATAGACATTCATACAACGAACGTGATCTTTACATGAGAGTAGTCTCTATTCATGTTGATGATGTCACAATAAGAGAAAAGACGGTTTCTTAATGATAAGATTGGCGACAGTAATAAGGAAAATTGCTTTATGTCATTAATGAACAACAAAAAAAAAAAAGAAAAGAAAAGAAAAGAAAAGGGAATGAAATAGAATTTGAATTTATATATGATTAACTCAATGAAAATCGTTCAAAATAAATTATGATTTCAGGAAATATAAATGACAACGAATCAAAGACTTGAGAAACTAGAAAAGAAAGGCACACACAATTGAAAAAAGCTAATTATGATTTATTTTTAGGGCGACTGGTGCTCACTGCTTCTCAAATCGTTTATAACTTTGTCCACATTAGTCTTGGTGGCTATGATTATTTTCTATCATGCACTTGAAGTAAAAGTAAATAGTGACAAATACTTTTCATATGACTTAAACTACCGTTTTCTATATATATATTGTAATAGTTATTTATGATTGATAATTGTTTGGACGATTGGAGGATCGCGATGACATGGCAACGTGTATTACAAATTGGCTCTGAAGTATCAAGTAAAAAACAAGAAAAGATTTTTAATTGAATCGTTTAGCGATAATATTTTCTTGTTAATTAAAGTTTGTGCAATTCATCCAATACCTGGTTCAATAATGTTTGACTGGACAACACATATGTCAAATAAAGCTGATTATCATTCACAAATTAAAACTGTTCCTGTTTATATTGATATTTTACTTTCATTACCTATGTTCTTTCGACTTTATTTAATATGTCGCGTTATGCTATTGCATAGCAAATTATTTACAGGTTTGTAGTGAAAACTAACGAGAAATGTTTTATTCTAATTATTCATCTTGTTCTTAGATGCTTCATCGAGAAGTATCGGAGCTTTTAATCGAATTAAATTTAATACAAGATTTGTATTAAAAACATTGATGACAATTTGCCCGGGAACAGTTTTACTTGTTTTTATTCTGTCACTATTTATTATTGCCAGCTGGACATTAAGAGCGTGCGAGAGGTACGTCGAATTTATTTGTTTATACCCTAAATCCATATACATATGTTTTATATTTTAATAGCAATCATGATCCAAAACATCATGGCAATCTCCTTAATTCAATGTGGTTAATAGCTGTGACATTTCTAGCTATCGGTTATGGAGATATCGTACCAAACACGTATTGTGGTCGAGCCATTTGTGTTGTATCCGGTTTGATGGTTAGTAATATTTGAAATATGAGATTTTGTTGCAATGTCATAGAAGCAAAAAGACAATCAGCTAGCATCGATATATATATATATGAAAATCTATTTGTAGAGTACGCATTGTAGAATTAATAGTTATCTTGGATTTTATCAATGTCTATTCATGATAGGAATGCTATCCTACGGTATCTAACGCATTAGAAAGCAATCGTATTGGCCATAGTCATATTCATTCATTTGTTATACAGCAAAATTCTAATAAGTCTGCCTTGTCAAAATCGTTAATCGAAACTTAATATTCACCATTAATCAGACATAGAAGGAGAAAAAAAGCACTCTGTTTTCCTTTTAAACCTTGATCTTTCTTTATATTAAAACAACGAAGAATATTTTAAATATTTAAATCATAGCTAACTCCCAGTTTCTCTTATGAAATTAATTTCGAAAATTTTCTCATACTCTTGAGGCCAATTGGAAAAATCAATTCTTTTATTATTCTACGAATCTCAAAGGAAAACAATAAACAAACCGTATATGAATTTAATAATATTGATTGTTTCTTTCTCTTCGACGCCAAATATTAAATCTAATTTATAATAAGTAATTGTTTTAATGATTTTCAGGGTGTATCTTGTACAGCAACAATGGTTGCCGTACTTGCACGTAAACTTGAACTTACACGAGCAGAAAAACATGTCCATAATTTTATGATGGACACACAATTAACCAAACGAGTATGTCGAAAGCTAGACGATCATAGAAACAGGAAAAAAACAATCATTGAAATATGACTTTTTCTTTTTAAGTTAAAAAATGCAGCAGCTAATGTTCTACGTGAAACATGGCTAATCTATAAGTATACAAAACTTGTGAAATATGTCAATACGTCTAAAGTACGAACACATCAAAGAAAATTTCTTCAAGCAATTCATAGGTAACGATAGACGCCTGATGTTTGTTAAACACTCTTCATTTTGCTTTTTTTATAGTCTTCGAAAAGTTAAATTAGATCAAAGAAAACTAACAGATAATGTTAATGCCGTATCGGACATTGCTCGAGTAAGAAAACATTTCTGTGGACTATTTGCTTTACTAATGAATTCACATTTTGTTTCTTTTTCAAGTTGCAATCATCGGTATATGATATTGTTGCTCAAATGCTATCGAATCAATCGACTCTCGAAACAAAATTTCATGATTTAGATACAAGAGTAATGGCTTTACAGGTATAATTATACATAAAAATAATTAATCAGAGTAATCGACGTTCGAAATCTTACAAAAAAAAGATTAATTATAAGTAACTCAAATGAGTAATGAATCAAAAGAAAAGTATAAATGTCTATAAAAAAGCAAAACATAGATTTATTTAATTTCGACTCAAAATATTTTTGCATATCTTCAGTATGATTTATAACCCGTTGAATAGTATTTTTAATCATTATATTATTTCATAACAGATCTGTTCTCCCTAGACGTAGTTTATCAAATAGAAAATCATAAAATATGATCCATGAACAAGTTTTCATCGATTCAATTAGTTTCAGTGAGTTTTTTTATGGTTTCCGAGAAAAAATTTCCCTACTGATTTATTGCTTTATAGCGTGGTCTATGTGCATCATTTATACCCTAATGATCGATGAAACATTTTTAAAAGCTTCTTCTCTTGACTTGTTATTGTAAAAAAAGGAACATTCTAACTAGAGTATTTTTGCTAAGTTGATGTCATGTTCTCACTTTCGGATCACTAAGAAAACCAATTTGAATTAAAAGCAAGCGTGCCGAAGAATATTTGATTACAAAAACTTCAAACCTTCTGAATCTCCATCTATCGTACAACAGAGAAAATCGAAACTATCAACCTATATAACCAATATAAAAGACAAATTTTTACGATACTTTTTATTTGAATGAGAATAAAGTTTCAGGAATGAAAATCGTGAACTTCTGTAATAGCCGTCTACATATATTTAGAGTCAAATTGAAAACTTGCCTAATTTAATGGCATCGACTATTACTGAGCAAAACAATCGTTTATGGGAACGGTTAGAATCTCATGTTCAAACACAATTAAATGCGATCCGACAGCCATTGCCAACTATATCCGTGACTTGTCCTCAACGGCAAAATACCGTGTGATTAATTATTAAGCATGATCAAATAATATTTCTTAGAACAAACCAAATATTGATCATTATTTTTTTTTCGTTCGCGTTTTTTTCTTGAAACCTGGTGCTTTCTTGAGAAAATTCTATAACAGATTCATTTGTTTTTTTTTTCTTTTCTTCAAAATTAATGCTAATGATTATTGATTATAACACAATCAACTGCTCAACAGCCCAATAAAAAGAAAACTATAAATTAAGATAAAGACAAAAGAGCAAAATTAAATTAGAAAAGACATAAACACAATGATTTTCTATCCGAATATAAGTGTATATATTATTTAAGTATATGAAACAGTTAAATTTTTAATATATTTATTTTGTTTTCTGTTTGTTTTTTTTTTCATCGATGTTGTTTGTTCTTATGAATTGATGTTGTTCTATTTTTGTATTATAAATAATGACAAACGTGAAATAAGTTCATAGAACGCATACATAGTTATCTACACATTCACAATTAAAATTGGCCACTTCAATTAATATATGCAACTATAGAAAAAACGCAAACCAGTTTTAATGGTTAAGGTCAAAGTTCTGAATTAATTATTTCTATAATGTAGAGTTTTAATGCAACATTGCGGAAGTTCGATGATGCGTTTTTTGTTTGCTACTAGAAAGAGTAAAATCTCATGTGCAGAAAAGGTATCAATTGAAATTGCTTTGTGAAAGCGGCGAAGAGTTTTGAACGAAGACTCTTCCACAACTCTCAATGGTCATTTTCTTTAATATCGATGATATATCTATTATTAGCATATCATGTATATACATAACTGAAAAGAATTCCGTACATGATCATAATAATTGCTCTCACATTCACAAACATCGCCTAGGGTGATTTTAGTCAAACCACCATTTTTTGTACAGATGTATACGTTTTGTCTTCGGGGATAGATTTTATGTTTTAAATTTTCAACCTAGAGCTATGTGAAATCAATGAAGGCACTATAAAATAGCTTTTATCGGTCGTTGTAAAAACATGGAGATGTAATCGAAACGGAAAAAGAACAAAAACTTTTCTCATTAATAGCATTGATTTCAAAATGTAAAATGTTCCCGAAGAATTTTTATGACACCTTTTTGCTCAAGGATTCTTACGACATTGAGTCAGACTTTTTTTTCAGTAACTATGTTGCATTTTCTAATACAAAATAATTTATATATATATATATAACAGAACAATTGATGTTGAAATCGAACTAAATGCAAACTTCTTCAGTTTTCATTATCATTACGCAGAATCAATATACAATTAAATACCGTGACTTTACCCTTTAGGTAGAATGCAAATGAGAATTCTTTAAGATATATTATTTTTAAAACTATCCCTAGTCGAACTTTTTTATTCATGCACTTGCCACGACTTGAGCTCAAGATGTGTCCATAGTGCATGACTTTCTTGCTCAAGACAAGCGCTTGAACGTTTGCATAAGTTACAAAAAAATGCAACTATAAAGTTTTATTACAAGCTGAGTTATTTTGAACGTAAAATTGAAAAAGTTCTTTGATAACAGAAACGCTTAGATAAAACTTCAAGTGCATGACCGAGAAGTTTAAACGAACCTGACCTCACTGAAAGGCCTCATGTCTTGCCTCAAGATGTGTCAAATAGATCTTGACTTTCTTGATCAAGAAAGTCTAGATTTACATGCATTTGCAAAACAAAGTTCGATTAGGGTATTGTTATTTATTATGAAATCAAGTAATATTCTTCTAAGGAAGCAACTGTCTCAAGTGACAAATGTTATGTGAACCTATATTAGATTTCGAAGGAAAATATTAATAAAATTAGCAACAGTCTCAAATGATTTATTCTCATGAGCCTTTGAAGCTGAACTATTATTATCGATGAACTAGATTTTTATCTCATCTGTATACATTTCGCGTAAAATAAAATCATGAAGTTAAATTTTGCCTGAAAACCTTTCAGTTGATGAAAATATTCCCTTTGTTACGGTATTAGCTTTCAAGAAAGTCTTCAATCACAAACATTGAGTTTACTTAACAATTGAATAATTTTGCTTAAGTTTTTAGGAAATTCTACAAATTCACATAGCTATTCAAAGGTTGAATTTATTATGTAGAGTCAATGACCCTAAAGCGAACAGACGATAAAGGGGTGTTCATTTTGAATCTTATATCACACCCACTTTGCCTTTTAAAATTATTATTTTTATTCCATGGGAAGGAGCACAAAATTTTGCATCTGCTCATATAAAAATATAGTTCGTAACTAGAAAGAATAGTTGAGCAATCAGCGGTATAAACTCGAAAAATCAAAACGTTCGCTTTACGTACAGGTTCACAAAGCGAACGGTCCAGTGAAAAACAAGCAAAATATAAAAACATAAACTATTTGCCCGCTCCGGTCCGAAAACTTCAATGAATTTTCTTGAAAATGATATCATTCGATTCGTCTCATTCATCTCTGTCATATTCTAGCGGTTCAGCTTAATTGAAAATGATTTCAATCAGCACTACACATAAAGCGAACAGTCAAGCTATTTTAGCTGGCGATTCACCCTGCTTCAGTATTTTGTTCATTTACCATAAATCAAAATCAACATTCAATAAAACTTCCGTTAGCAAAGTTCTTCAGAATTGTTTTCTCTACAACATATCAGCGGTTCAACTAGAACAGATGAGAGGCAACGTCACAAATGCATATTTTCTGTGTTTTTTATGGTTTAAAAAAAACGGTTTTAATATTGCGAGCATTTTTGATTTTTCAGTACTTTTGGCAAAAAACACTATACGTATGGTTAGAATCAGCATAAAATTTTGATCATAGTTCACTATCTTGTTCAATTCGATGAAAACGTTTTTTTCGAAAAAATATTTTTGCTGTGGTCCCTCACAGGGATTTTTAAATATCAACATTTTTAATTTAGTCAAAGTAGTTTTGATTGATAGGCGATTCGAAGCGGTGATCGCAGATATGATGGTTCTTTTTGCTTAGGAAACCACAGACACTTGAAAAAACAATCTAGACTAGTGAATTTTTGAAGTATTCAGCTGTCGACGCTTTGAACTTCAAAGCTTGAAGTTTTTGACCAATTGATCTGTCAACGATTGAGTTTAGAATGATCGAAACTTAGTGCGACAAATAAAATTAATCACTCTACTTGAATTGTGGCGAATGAGAATTTTCAACTAAATATTTTGACTAAATTGAAAATGTTGATATTTAAGAACTCCTGTGGGGGATCACAACGAAAATATTTTCGGAAAAAACGTTTTTTCACCGAATTGAACAAGAAGATAGTGAACTATGATCAAAATTTTATGCTGATTCTAACCATACGTATAGTGTTTTTTGCCA
>OENM01000825.1:1231-17303 GCA_900239745.1 Rotaria magnacalcarata
TGGCGGAGTAGCAATATGTTCGTTTCTCGAGAATCAGTAGCATGTTCGAGCCGTCCCCCTACAGCACCAAGTTTTAAAAATAATTCTGTTCTGTTCTACACGTCTCAAATCTACTTGTTTGTCGATGGTCTATGCATTCTTCTCGCATACCAAAAATGGTTCGATCTTGCAAAAACCGTCGCATATGACTCATGTTATCTTTATTCAGTTTTGTATGCTTTTCGCGCTAAGATCTTCTATGCTTATGCTTGCTTTTCTCTCTTGTGCAACCTGTTAATTGTAAGCTACACTGTCCCTTTAAGACCAACATGATCAGAGGGTTTAATTTCGCATAATAAAAAAAATATTCCTCTTACCAAAATTTGATTCTCCATATAATTTTTTTCTAATTTGCGATGTTTCAGAACAAGCAATTGTGTGAATCAAAATACCTCTGTACTTAGAAACTCTGTTTGATGTCACTCGATCCATTGATTTCTTCCGTGTGCTTCAGTTATAATAAAAAATAGCATTCTTTTATTGAATAAGAATTAACGTTAAGACAATTGGAAAAATATTTTTTGACTCCACGTTTCTCACAGATCTTGTATAAATAAAGCGGTATTAATTTTTATTCGATAACAATTTTCTCACTCTAAATATGGGTGCTACTCACATGCAAGAATACTCATCATTGTGTTATCAGTGTAACTTGTTCGTTCATTTTAGAAATTAGCACATTAAAAAAAATATAAATAAAGGAATCCGACAGTTTCTGACAAAGTAATATTTCGTAAAAGACTAAATAATGAGACACAGCATTGCTCTTGTTGGAACATCTGAAAGTCAGAAAAACGACAACAATAATCACATTATGGTATAATAAGAATTGATACAAGAATATATCAACGTTATAATACGCTACTGATTATCGAAGAAAGTAGTATGCGGTTCCTCGAATTTATAAAAATTTATCAAAAATATTTTTCCTACCATCCTACACGAAGTGAACTATTCAACATAACTGTTTAGGAAATTTTTCATTACGATTAGTTTTCGGCTCCGACTGGTTCCTTTCATCTTATAGATTTGCGAAAAAACAAACAAAACAATATACCGTGTTACTGGTTTTTAATCAAAGTGCAAAGACATTCATTAAGTTTTATAGATTTTTCATAGTACATGCGTGCGTGCCTTGAATCGCCATTTTCTTTAAAATACCCCGCAAGTTTTTCACATTCGGTTGCATGATACAGTATCCATTCGAGAACAAGTGCTTTTATGCTGCTATAGATATTTCGAATTTTTGGAAATCGTCTTAGTAATGGCCCGTGATTTTGCTGTTCAGTTAATTTATCTTTACTCGAATCTAATGGATAAATATGTTCGACTGATTTTATTAATGATAATTCTTCAAATATATTAGCTTGATTTTGAGCATTCGAAAAAATTACGAGCGGACAATTATGTTGATTTTTATAATTTTCTAATTGCAAATTAAGAATCAACTCATTCACATTGCTAAACAATAATGAATTCTTGTTAAGTATCTGATTGAATAGTGCTGCTAGTTTGCATGCTTCTCCATTCAATTCTATTGGACAGTAAATGAAAATATTTTCGATTAATTTATTTCTCGAATCACAGGACAAATGGTCTTCGTTTGTTAATGAATGAATAATTAGTTCAGATTCATTGATCATTGTCTCCGAATACGTTTGAAGTTCAATTTCTTTATAGGATGACATTGAATTTCCGCGAAAAAAAAGCTTCTTAGCCCAATGAAAATAAATTAACGCTTGACGAAGATCATTAAGTGTATTTTGAGTCAATAGTTTTTCCCCAACTGTCATGTAATAGATAGCTATGTCTCGCGTTAGTGCATACAAAAGATCCGCTTCATGGTAATAGATTCGAAGATAATCTTCGTATTCATATAACCATTCTTCAATTTTATCCATAAAGATAAATATGTAAAATTTGATTGATATTTCATTTTGAGACTTTTGAAATTCTTTTGGATGCTGTTTGTAAATGCGTAGAAAAAACTCCTCTCCAACATTATCAGGTAGAATAAGAAATATTTGTTTATATGTATTCAAGCATTTATCTACACAATTCAAACATTCTTCTTCATCAGTAAAGCATCTTAATTGACAAGGACCGGGAAATCGATGTTGGTATATCGAATCTCTTTTATGCGAGTGAAATTCAATAGAATTTCGATCGCAAAGATTTATTGGATGTGGATGAGTTGGATCGGTGGTAGTAGTAAAAACTTCTTTAAGATGAATACAATTGTGAGGAGCACCAATATAAGGGTCCAACCATATAATAGCGAGTTCATTGGATGTCATTTCAATCATGACTTTTCTCTCTTTTTAAACAATAATCGGAAAATAATGATATTTTAACAAAAAACGAATTCATGTTCATATTTGAATGTTTCGACAAATATAAAAAGCAAGCGCTTAAGTAAGAGGGTGTACGTGTGGGTGAAGAGAATAACCATATTTCCATAGTAACACTCAATTACGAGGAACAAAGTATTTACGCGAAGGCTATGAATGTTTCGCTTTTTAGCTGTTCAGAAATTGTTGTAAGTCGAATTCAAGAAGGTTGTAAATGGCTATCCTATATGATTTCATGGTCATTCTGCAAGAGTGAATGCATTATAAAAAAAAGTTCTTTTACCACGTCACGAACGCTCAGCTAATCAGTCTTTTGTGGCTTTCTATGATCGTTTTTGAGTGTTCAAGGCAAAATAATTTACGATCATAGTCCTTCGTTTACAAAACGTTAATCTATACGTATTTACGGCCGTCAATTCTATGAAACAACAGTGTACAATACTGTTCGTTTTGGATAATTCTGAATCTCGGTGCGACATTATGACTGTTCACTTACACTGTAAAGTAGAAAATAAGTTATCGAGTTTAATCAAGTATATTCTAGGAATCCCTATATGAATTCAATCAGGTTTTTTCAAGTCTATGAAAATCAGTACCGATTTTCAACGAATGGTGCTTCACTGGTGAATAATTTTGAATTTCTACTTTTGCGAAAATCAAGCATTTCATAGAAATCCGAAAATCAACTAGCGAATTGTAAACTTTTATTTACCAAAAAAGGAACAAGTTCCCAGGTGATAGAAAACGGTCCGTAAACGTCCTTAAACGTCGTAATAACGGTGTAAAACGTCAAAAAACGCGCCGTAATCCGTCAGGCCGGATTACGATGTCAAAACCGGAGAAAAACGATGGCCGTTTTCTATTAAAAAAACGGCCCTCAAAACGAGCTGACGGATTCCGGCGAAATAAGGTAAAAAACGACGCCTTGTTTCATCGTTTTCTAGCCGTTTCTTGCCTTTTAAGGCGCCGTTTCAGACGGTCGGAAGATTCTCCTGGGTTCACAATTATTCTTTCTTCCATCCTTGAGCGAACAAAAACAATGGGGAGATAAGAAAAGATAAAGCAAACAGACATCTAACATATACATATCTTATTATCCTCCTCCCAAAAGAACACGAAAAGATACAAAGATACATAACTATGCAAGAAGGAATGGAACGAAAAGAAAGCGAGCAGTTGCTTATACGAATCATGAATTTTAAAAATTAGGTGACCATACTTGAGAACACATCCTATTCCGCAATGTTAAACATTTCGGAACCAGTTCCGCTCACGGAACCAATTCCATCTGATTCCCGGAATTCCGTTTATCACTTCAAACACAATTCCGGAATTACACAGACTACCTACGGATTCCGCCTAATTCACAACGGTTCCGGAATTCAGTGCACCCACACTGACATTCACACCCACACTTATAGCAACACCCACACTGACACCCACACTTCTCGCAACACCCACATTTACACCCACACCATGCAATTCCGGTACGGAATTCCGGGAATTAGGTCGAACAGGAATTGAACGGAATTACACTGAATTCCTAGGAATTCCGTCTGATTCCCAGCGATTCCGTATTGACCTAATTCTAGACCGGAATCGGATCATCACGAAATGGGTAAGACAAGATAGAATAGTGATACAAGTTGTAATTCTGGAATTACTAGGAATTCCCAGTGACTCCGCTTTCACCTAATTCCGGAATTGAACTGAATTTCATGGAATTCCGGGAATCGGACGAACTAATTCCGGAATCGACGGAACTGATTTCGGGGGCGAAGCTGGTTTCGAAATGTTCAACATTGCGGAATAGGATGACTACTCTCGTACTTAAAGTCGATTATGGCATTCCTGAATTTCAATAAAAATTGCAGTATACACTGACTTCATTTGATTAATGAATTATCGTGAATACCTCCAAGATGTAAGAGAGCAAACGAACAACACTCGACAGGATGCCAATTTCGTGTTTAAGTATCCTTCCTTTTTTTATGAGAAGCGTAATAGTCACTGACGAGCATCTTATAAAAACACTATGTTTTATTTCAACGTTGACTACGCATAAAATAAATATGTTTTTTGCCTACTTTCACTTAAAACTCGCTTGTTGTTGTTGTTTTTGTCCTCCTCGTTTAACTCATGAGAGAAGATTCTTTTTTCCGCACGATGGGCGTTGTGAGTATTGGTGCACAGTTCTTTAGCTTAAAATTTCGCGGAAAGCATTCCTGTTTCAACGGTAGTAACTATCATGACAGAAAGTAAAAAAAATGTTTTTTTACGAGCAATTATTTCTAACAAATAGATTTCGCAGAAATACCAGACAATATAATTTTATTAGAATGTGGAGGCTGTCGCTGTATTCAAAATTCTGTTGTGTTTCTCATTTCTTTTCTTTCTTTTATTATTTAAATATTTGCAATTACAGCGTTGCTGGTAGTAGTAAATGTTGCTTGCCGAATGATTGTAACGATTGATTTATATATAGTTTACAAAAATCTGTGTTTGATTGTGTCATTCAATATCTTAACCTGCACTGTCATTCGTTACATTCAGTGTCGGAAGAATTCGACTTCTAAATTCAATTTTGATATTAGAAGAATCCGAGTCAAGCTGATTATTACGACTGTGATTATCGTATTTCAATTAAGTAGTTATGTAACACACGAAGGCGATGATGAATTTTTTCATTGCAAAAATGATGAACATTATAAGCTCATACAAACATTAAAGTATCAATTTTATAACCGAGTTTCACTCAACATCACTACACTCTAAAAAAAGCAGTCTTATTACTATTATGACTTTGTGATATATATTCGTTTATTTTACTGATAACAAGAGTAACAATAAGCGAAGCGGTAATCCACGATACCGGTAGAGGATAGCGGTACCAAACGAACGATACAGTCGCTCTGCTTGTCATGGGACTACTCGATATGATCTACTAGATCTCTCTGTATAGGTGAGATCAAATATGGAGGTTGTTGAGAAGATAGATACCGCCCTATTGCTTTTTTAGGTTCTGCGAACACGCACAAAACCCCAAAGACTCTTTCATTAGATGCAGATTTGGTAGAAATCATTTTTTTACAGGGAAATTTTGTAAATTTTGGATATCGTCAATATTCGTCAACGTATTGATATGAAAGTAATTAATTATTTTGAATTGTGATGACACAGTAAAATACGGCTCTTGTTGGATTGACATAGACGAATTGCTATCGATTATATAGATGTATGTATCAATAAATTTACAGCTGAAACTTAAGATACTCAAAATATTTTGAATATCATTACAACGATACAGAAAAAAGCATTCAGTCAGCGTTGACATTTCATGTCACAATAATTATCGTCGATAGCGTTTGAGTCTTTGCCACCAACTGCATCCGCTGTTATTCGTATTCAGTATTCAAACGAATGAAACAAGCAAACATACAGAGATTGGTGGCAATCAGACATATCACACTGGCCCAATAGCACTCCCTGGATAGAAAGTAGTGGCTGGGCTGCTATAAAGTATGACATGAACCGAAAGCCGATGTATATTATCCCGAACTAGAAAATCCGAGAAATTACGAAGAAAGCTTGGAGGAGCAGTTCGGAATTGAACCGAATTCGTCCGAACGTTAACCGGACATGTAACCAATACACCACAGCCCGAAGAAATAGCAAGCCAAAGCCTCCTTTTATACTATTTGAAAACATTCTTGTTCTTTCTTTCATCATTTTTTTTGAAAAATATGATGAAACGAAAATACGCACTTCAATAGGAGCAAAAAAAGAGAGTGACTCCATAGCGAGCGCGTGGGTATGTGTTACGGGTGTGGGTGTGGGTGTGGGTGAAGAGAATAACCATATTTCCATAGTAACACTCAATTACGAGGAACAAAGTATTTACGCGAAGGCTATGAATGTTTCGCTTTTTAGCTGTTCAGAAATTGTTGTAAGTCGAATTCAAGAAGGTTGTAAATGGCTATCCTATATGATTTCATGGTCATTCTGCAAGAGTGAATGCATTATAAAAAAAAGTTCTTTTACCACGTCACGAACGCTCAGCTAATCAGTCTTTTGTGGCTTTCTATGATCGTTTTTGAGTGTTCAAGGCAAAATAATTTACGATCATAGTCCTTCGTTTACAAAACGTTAATCTATACGTATTTACGGCCGTCAATTCTATGAAACAACAGTGTACAATACTGTTCGTTTTGGATAATTCTGAATCTCGGTGCGACATTATGACTGTTCACTTACACTGTAAAGTAGAAAATAAGTTATCGAGTTTAATCAAGTATATTCTAGGAATCCCTATATGAATTCAATCAGGTTTTTTCAAGTCTATGAAAATCAGTACCGATTTTCAACGAATGGTGCTTCGCTGGTGAATAATTTTGAATTTCTACTTTTGCGAAAATCAAGCATTTCATAGAAATCCGAAAATCAACTAGCGAATCATGAATTTTAAAAATTAGGTGACCATACGTAAGGTCGATTTTGGTATTCCTGAATTTCAATAAAAATTGCAGTATACACTGACTTCATTTGATTAATGAATTATCGTGAATACCTCCAAGATGTAAGAGAGCAAACGAGCAACACTCGACAGGATGCCAATTTCGTGTTTAAGTATCCTTCCTTTTTTATGAGAAGCGTAATAGTCACTGACGAGCATCTTATAAAAACACTATTTTTTATTTCAACGTTGACTACGCATAAAATAAATATGTTTTTTGCCTACTTTCACTTAAAACTCGCTTGTTGTTGTTGTTTTTGTCCTCCTCGTTTAACTCATGAGAGAAGATTCTTTTTTCCGCACGATGGGCGTTGTGAGTATTGGTGCACAGTTCTTTAGCTTAAAATTTCGCGGAAAGCATTCCTGTTGCAACTGTAGTAACTATCATGACAGAAAGTAAAAAAAATGTTTTTTTACGAGCAATTATTTCTAACAAATACACTTCGCAGAAATACCAGACAATATAATTTTATTAGAATGTGGAGGCTGTCGCTGTATTCAAAGTTCTGTTGTGTTTCTCATTTCTTTTCTTTCTTTTCTTTCTTTTATTATTTAAATATTTGTAATTACAGAGTTGTTGGTAGTAACCGTGTCCCGCCCCGACAGAATAAAAGCCCACTAGGCTTCTATTTTGTTCTGAAAATTATAAATTTAAACATGTGCTTCTATTGCGATCAACTTTTTTTTATATTGCAGCTAGGATTTTATCATCTTGCAAGCACAGAAACGCTCGGAAATTAAAGTCGGAATGTGTATATTGCCTAAAGGTTTTCAAAAGAGATGCCATGGTTTTATAGAGACTATAAACTGGCGAGGACTTCTTTTTCGGTTTAATGTTATCAAACCAAGAAAGTCATGCGTTGTTTATACTAGTATTCACATTAAAGTGCTCATCTACTTCAACATTTCATGGGACTTTCTATAATACGAAAACTGCTGTTAGCATAATGCATTGATTTAAGAAATTGTCAAGCTTTAAAAAGTCGAGAAACGTTCTATTAAACATTTACGAATATAGTGCTACCGAACGACTTCATCATGAGCGCTTATACATACTTCAAATATGAATTATGAAATGCAGCATAGTTTATCTACCGAAACAGATATGAATATAGAACTAAGCCTTTGGCAGTAGAATAAGGATCTCTCATTTCTAAAAAAAACGAGATACTCGAGATCTTATACGTGTTATAATAATCGATAGCGCACCGTCATTCCTTGGCACCTGTTTTGAGTCTTATGAGCTCTCGCGTGACTGATATTGATCATAGCTCAACATTACGAGAAGTCTCATATTCATTGAAAGATATGCTCACAATGTTGTGAAGTTAGAAAAATTGTAATCATTCGGCTTTCGAACTCTACCTAATTTCATAAGAAGAAACTTAACAGGATGACATTGTTGTCCTCAAATGTATCTCCCATACTTCTTAGACAGCTAGAATTTATTAATATGTATGCCTCATATTTTTCAATTCTCGATAGAGGCTCATGTATCTATTGGTATTAGAATGCATACAAAATAAAGCGAATGAGGCATATAAATCGAGTTGCAGCGAAACAGGGATAACCAATAAGGTAGTCTATCCAATATGTTAAATTCCCCGTTTTCTGTTTATTTAAGATAGGGTGGGCTTTTAATATGTCCGTAAAATTGCAAACCCAGCACTGGGTTTCTATTCCGGGTGGGCTTCTATTCTGTGTGTGTGGGGGGGGGGTAGTAAATGTGTCTTGATGAACGATTGGTTTATATATAGTTTACAAAAATTTGTGTTTGATTGTTTCATTCAATTTCTTAACTGAGATCTTTTTATTCCAAACAGTCGTTAAAAACGAATCAACTAAGAATTTGATTCGAAGTGCGAGGACATTATCTTACTGACTTAGAGAAAGTGCATTTCGATATTCTTCTAGACATTCTAAAATATTAAGAGTGATATATTTTAATTTAATTTTGTGTTCCACTTCAATTAATATGCAATTTTAACAATAATTTCTACATTCAGCTAGATTTAGAAAATACCTATAAATTTAAAATTTAAAACAAAATACTTCAATATCTTAGCTCCATAATTAGTGGGCGGTGATCTGATGCTTTTTTAATATTTGATACACGATAGTTGTTCAGTTTGAACTTTTCCGGTGCTTTAGCATTCATCAAAATATAGTCCAACGTTTGATTTGGATGATCAGCTGGATATGTTGTTGGACATTCAGTACATGGAAGTAGTAGACCTCCTTCCGTTAATAATAAATTTAGAGCTTGACTGGTTGGTGAATCGTTAAAATCACCGGCAAGAATAAAAGGTTGATCATCTGGTACAATTTTCCGATATAGTTCGATTGCTTGTCGTACTTGTGCGATGCGCAAGTTTTCACTTTCATATTCGAGATGCATGACACCGAAGAAAAGTCTATATTCGTTGCTAGTTTTTACAGAAATAATTCCTATAGAACGCGTTTCACCACGATTTTGTCCATCGAGATGATGTTCTAATTTGATATTTTCGAACGGAAATCGTGATAGAATAGCATTGCCGTATTGTCCATCATCAAAGTTCATCGAGTGAATGAAAAACGAATGAGGGAGATGACTCAAATTTGCAAGTTGCGATGTTTGATCGACTAGACGACCTGATCGACGTGTGAATTTGTCGACTTCTTGTAAAGCCACCAGATCTGGTTGTTCTTGCTCGATAGCAAATGCAACATCGGCAATGCCACGAGCTGATCCATGGCAACTGGCTATATTAAATGTCATTATTTTGAAACTGGACATATTGAAAAATGAAGGCGATATGTTCGAATGTAATGTATTATTCTCAGATCTAACTATAACCTATAGTTGTAATAGAATTATTATCATGTAATCATTATTCACAAACGGAGTCTCAAAAAAAAGTAATGAACATGCTTAATTTTTAGGCTAAATCGAAATGATGCTTCTGCTTTAACTTACTCTGAGTCGACTGTTAAGAATCGAATGATTAGCAGTGAATATTTTCAGTACAAAGAAAAATAAAATTAACAAAGCAAGTATTACACCGGTTGAAGCGTATCTAGCAGGAGTACGCATGATACTCTTCGTCTTGTTCTTTTTTATCATTATTCTAATATTAAAATAGGCCAGTCTTAGAATGAATTTAGATCAGATCTAGAAGAAAAAGTTAGTTAGTATCAAATTACTACAAAATTTAAAACTGCATCTACCTGTCCTAATTATTAAGGTTTTGGCAAACGATAGCTTTCAACATGTGAATGATGAATGAATAACACAAAACAAAAATGAATGCATAATTTATAACCGATGTGACCAACAGCTGTATCTAATGTCCTTATTTGATATTCACTGCATGCATTTTCTTTTTATACAACGAACAAAAGAAAAAAAATTACTTTGCAATTTCGAATACTGAAATCAATTTCTTCTCAGTTGAAAATTTTTCTAGACTAGTAATAGGAGAACGAAAATAAAACCGATATTGTTTGTAGAAGAATTAATGCATAATATATAAATTTGACTGTATGTTACATACAGGATGGTCAGTTCAATAAATTGAAAAATCAGAAACTAATCAGAAAATGGTACTTTTAGGGCAAATTAGTACGTCTTCTGCTAAAATGCTGACATTCAATATTCTGCTGCGTTTCTGTTCGTTGACTGGAACTTTATTTTCAAAGATATTTCAATAAAACGAAAGACAATATAATGAATATATCATTTAGCCAATACAAAGACATCGATAAAAGATGCTTAATGTTGAGCTTCTTTTTAAATGTAAAACTCGTTCACAAAAACGAGCAAAACTAAATCAAATACATTCTGCGTAGATTAAGAAGTTCAGCGCGGAAAAAAAACGTTAAATCTCATCATCTCGGTATTGTTATTCATATTTCGTATCTTCTGGAATTTGATCTAGGAAATTTGTTTAAGATATCATATGGTAATAAAAACCTTCTCAAGAATAATTACCATTCATTTTTATTTTAAGTTAAGCATTGTCTGATTTTATATTATCGGTTTACGATAATCGGACTATAAATGCTTTACATGACCGAAAATCAATTCGACGTCAGAATTCGAACGAGGAATATAAAAGATGATTAATAGAGAAAATTGATGAAACACTATTGATTTATTATAGTAATGGGTTATAATCGTACCTAATTTCAGTGGCAAAGCAGCGATCCCAATATGTTCGAAATTCAGAATTTTCCCCTATTTTTCAGAAGATCGGGCCACCCTGGCTACATACATGATTTTATTGTAGCCATGTGGTGCAGCTTCTTTAGAGACATTCAAAATTTTCTTTAATTGTGAAGTGACTGTAAGACTTTGTTTGGCATAATTCGCAGTCTTGTTTCAAAGTTATTTTTAGATCATTCGATGAAAAATTCTAGAATATGAGCTACTATAGAATTCTCATCGCACAATAGTTTTAATCGGCTGGCCACCCACTCTGCCTCTTTTTCATCAAAAATTAGAGTCCAGTAAAAAAAAATGGTTTGCTTTAGACTTTAACTTCAATAAAAGCTAAAGTTTAAGATGTATTTTTCAAAAAACCGTTGCTTCTTGAAAGATAATTTTTGTCATAAAAGAACAATATTATATAGAAAAAGTATATTTTGATGCAAGAAATACTATTTTTATGAGAAATTTACTTTCAGCTTAACAGAATTTAAATTTAAAATGTAAAGTATGGATTGCTTTAAATTTAACTATAACTACTTTTTTAAAGGCAATTTAAAGTTAAAGTGCCATCCCTAATTGTAAGCACTATTTTTTTTCATGCTTTTTATTTTTCATGGCAACATAGCGATAGATCTAGGAAAATATCACGTGCAACTATGGGGGATGGAACAAAGAGCTAAAATGGAATCCCGTTTTATTAAAATAGTCAATCATTCAATGGAAAATAATCGATTAAACCTTAGTCGACTTCTACAAAAGAAAATGTCCGTAGTAAAGATAAAACGAACGTTGATAGATTGTTTTATGTATCTCTAATTCGATTAGCTATAATATAACGTCGTATATTACCTCTTAATTACAGTTACACCAATTGTTTTGTAATATGTGCATTAGACATTGAATAAAAATGTGCGTGAAGTAGTCGTGGTTTCTCTTAACATATATTTAGAGTAACTGCCAAACAGACGTAAAAAGGGATCAACTTCTGAATGTTGTCATTTCAGCCCGTGAACATACTACGTGAGTTAATATTGAATTAAACAACGTGGTTGGTTAATTCAATATTAACTCGTGTAGCTTTTACGGCCTTAGCTTCACTTATAGTTTACTTATGTTTTTCGAGAATGGAAAAACAGCTGTCTCCTTTTCCTCTTTTTTTCTTGAAAATCCTCTTTTTTATTTTTATGCAAATTCTCTTTATTCCTCTTTTTCCATAAACCCTGGGTGGGAAGCAAGTAATCGTCAAAAATGGCCAAATAATTACAGTTCTCGTTAACTACTTGACGATGTGAAAGTTAACATGGCATGGTTGTTTTAGACTCTCTTGTCAAAGGTATTAATCGAAATTGTATGATCTATGACAATGATTTCCTCGTTGTCTTTTTCAATCTCTTCAGTATTACTCTCTTCATCAACTCGATAGAAATATGTCTGCCAGTAGCTTCCATATCGGAGACGGCCAACTCGTTCCTTCAAATATTGAACAAAACTCGACATTTGGAAAAAAACCTGTTTTGTTTTTATTTTCTTTACTAAAATAAAATGTATTTATATTTATTGATCTGTACTACTCACTTGCATATTATCACAACGAACACTGTTAATTACAATTGCAGTGGTGTGCATTTAATAAAGAATCAAACTTTCTTCTTTTTTAAACAGGAGCTAATAAGAAAGTTCTTCGCGATAAGATGATTTTCGAGTAGTTATCAATATTAAATTCATGAAAATACTGTTGAGTACTTTTTCACAATGTTAGCCCTTTCAAATGAAACATTCGAATTGGATTACTGGAACGGCAGTTTCAAAAAAACGTTCTCCTCTGTCTAATTGGGAGAAGTGTTTGTGACCCAATTCAATAGATATGGCTTCAACCAGTGCAAAGAAAAGCTGTCCCAGAGACAGTATCAGAACGTGGATGAAATTTAAAACCTTTCGCTAGTTTCACTAGCCAGCAATGCAATTATTAGCGAGACTTACAGCGCCCTCGCTTTCTTAACCTCTAGCTCGATCTATTTGGTTATATCGCTGATTGTATCCTTATCTAAATCAGATGTACTTTTGAAAAAGATTGCTTCTGAAATATTTCTATCGAATCTAGTTCACATTTATTAGTATTCGCTCGATGTCGTCGTCACACACGCACACATTGTCTACATTAGATTTCATTGGATACTTCTGTACCAATCAAAATCACTATGATATTGATCAGCTGTGTTTGCAATCATTCATTCATGGTCGAGTGTAATTACATATTAATACTCAATATAAGAGATTTCGTCGTTCCAATTTTAGCCTTAATTTAGTAAAAAGAAAATGTCACAGAGTTGGGCTGAATTATTGAGTGTTGCTGATAAAAACAGTCGATCTACAGCTCAAGAAGTAAGCGAGAAAAAAACAGTATTTTGATAAAAAGTTCATTAATTGACAACAAACTTTCTCATTTCTAGCTTGAAGAAGCACGTCGAAGGCGTGAGAAATTGAATCAGAAAACATATAAATCTCAACCCGCGAATGATACAGCCATTAAAATGATTCTCGAACGACGACGTCAAGAACAAGAAAAACTAGCTGGTTAGATATTACTATTTTTCACGTCAAACGTTTCTATTATATTTATTTTTAGAAGAACAACGTTTAAGAAAATTAAACGAACTAAAAAAGCAACAAACCACAATTGTTCAATCAAAAACACAACAACAAAAGTCTAGTCCGCCAAAACCTCCTACTTCCGCTCCTACTTCCACTCCTAAGAAGCCACCTGCGGATGTAAAGAAAAAAATGCCAAATGTTTCGTACGAAGATCTTATGCGTTTTGCATCACTCAAAACTAATAAACAACCAATACCTAAAGAATTGCTTCATGTTTCAAAATCATTTCAAGCAAATACACCATTGCCGTCAACATCAAAGTCCATCACTTCGTTGTTGCCGTCAAAGACTACTACTTCTCAACCATTGTCAACTACCACTAATATTAAAAAATCTATTTCTTCTACTTCTTTAAAAACGACGAAAACAACATTAACAGTGACAAAACCAAATTCAACGACTAAGTCATCTACTCAGCAGAAATCTAATATAGATAAATCAAAGTCTAATGCATCTGGTTCATTGTCGAACAATGTAAAATCATCGGTCAGATCTGCCAGTGCAACGCCATCAATAAATTCGATAAGAAATGGACAAAAACCAGCACAAAATCGTACAGTCATTGAACAAAAGTCTACTCCGAATCAAAGACTATCAACAAATGTGCAAAAACCAACACTAACAAATCAAACAGCAAATGGACGGAGGCCAACAGTACCAAGCCAAATAGCAAATGTGCAACGGCCAGCAGTACCGAATCAAACAGTAAATGGACAAAGGCCGCGACCACCGAATCAAACAATGAATGGTCAAAGATTGCCACCCCCAAATCGAACGATGATGAATGGACAAAGACCATCAAATCAAACAGGTTAGTTAAGAGCACGAGGTCGTTTTGAAATCTTGCCTTCGTTTATTGTCGAATCTACCATTCTAAAGTTCCAGTTGGAAATAGTCTTTAGGTAATTATATATATATATATATATATTGACTTTTTACGGATATTTTCTGATTAAATAAAAGACTGAATGTATTTTTTTTCTATGAGCATTTTTGAACACAGATTTGGCAAATAAATTCTCTTTCGTGTTACTTTCAAGGCTAAAACAGCTTAGTGTTTTATTGGTTTATAACCAAATGAAGTCGATTAATAGATATTAATGTGTCTTTTATTTCTATTTAGTTCGTAAACGTCCTGTTCTCGATACGGATGATGAAGATGATGAAGGTAAGATTTTTATGAAGCAATGTGCAAGTTTTAGAAACTAAGATGAGTGTGACAAATCCTAATAGCCTTTCAGGTAAAGGTTATGAATGAAAGTATTTATATATGTATGCTATTCACTTAAATAAATGTCAAACTTTCTCCATCACAACGATCGATTTACAGAGAAAATAAAAATTCAGTAAAACTAATTTTGTTTTGACGAAAATTCTCAGCGAAGAACGACGTACTTGTCGATGAATCTATACATTTATTTCGAACTCACAGAGTCGCCTAAATACTGAGTTAAAGAAGCTGAGAAGTACAGTTGTTCAATCTAACCCACTACATTGTTACTAAACACTAGCAATCGCACAGTTATTTTATTAATTTTCAAATATCCGAACTTTCTAGTGTTTTCGAAGACGATCATGAAATTCATTTTAAACGTCGTTTGAAAGAGTATTGTGTCTAAATCAATAAGCGAACGACTGGGGCTCTTCCTAGAGTCTTCACATAATGGAGATAGTGTCCAGTCGACAGTGATTTTCCTTATTAGTGACAATTTGCATATCAATATCGATTAATTTTAGAAATGCGTGATTTTATTGTGGACGATGAAAACGATGAATATGACTATCGAAAAGAACTTCGAGAAACTCTGAAGACTAATTTTGGTTTTGACAAAGAAAGGTAAGTTGATCATTTTGATACAAAATATGTAGAGACAAAAAAGATTCCTTTTCAGATATCGCGCACAATTTTCAGACGATGATGATGATGATCTAAAAAATATGGAATCATCATATCATCGAATAGAACAGGAAGAAGAGATTAGGTACGCATACTAAAATCTGAATATTTTTCTTGGTTTATTCTATTTTATTTTAGTCGACGACTTGGTCTTAAAGAAGATATTGACGAAGTTTTACGTGAAGAAGCTGAGAGAAAGAAACGTCTCTCACAAGTGAAAAAACGTCCTAAAACAGCGGCATAAGAATAGACATTTTGAAGTTTTTTTCCTTATCTTGTTGCTTGTATTTCTTATATTTATTGTTCTATGTGTCATTTAACTCTACTTATGGTATGGTTATTTATTATTCTTATATTTTCTACAATCAGCTTGTCTTATATTTGCTTGTATTTTACTACTGCGTAACAGGAGTACACGAGGGGGGGGG
>OENM01000825.1:17445-35613 GCA_900239745.1 Rotaria magnacalcarata
TTGGACTGTCGGCGATTCGCTAATGAACGCGGTATGATTATTCGTGGACCAGAACGTTTGTTTGATTCTCGTCTTTCATTGATTGGCGGTTTATATGCTGATAAATATAAATTTTTACGTCCATATGCTTATCGTACGTTTGAATTATTTTTCAATCGTCAATTAAATCTTGAAAATGTCGATGAAATTACGAAACTTCTCTATGAAGCATCTAACAAACAAATACCATTTGAGAAATTTGCACAGGACTTTCAAAGTTATGCCAATAATCAAGGCCAACAAGATTATTTAAATGCACAAAATGAAGCGGATCAAGACCAAATATTTGGTGTACCTACAATAATTGTACGCGGTGAACCATTTTGGGGCAATGATAGAATTTCATCGGTTAAAAAGAAATTAGATTCACTTAAATTATCACGTGACATACAATAGATTTTTGTTTTCTTCTAAATCTAACTAACGTAATCTCTAGTTTTCATATCGAATAAAATAAAGCTTAGCAAAATTCAAAGGTATCTTATAATACTCGAAAAGCAAAAATTGTTTTCTTTTGTCAAGTGTCTATATCAAGCATAACCATGAAGTTCGTCAGCGAAAGTGACTTTTTTCTTCTAAGGTTTCATTCTCGCCACTTATTGTTACAGAGGTGTCTATTGTTCAAGTATATAGATAAAGCAAGACGATGAAGAAATGTTGCACATCGATTTGTTTATTCTTTTTTTTCTCAAGCATGGGAAAAGTCTATGTAGAATTCGTTCTACTAAAAATAACTGCGCCCATAATATACGGTACGCACTTCATATCCGATCAGATCAAATAAAGCGGCTGATAATAGAAAAACCATAACCATCTTAAATGATTTTCTCATCGATGATAGTCAACAAGTGAGAAAATGAATTGAAATTGCTCCTGCTGTATAATGTTTCTATTATAGAATTTGTAGATCAACACCTATGAATGTACAAACATACATCGGCAAGGCTTCTTTAGTATACAATAAACACCCATCTTTTGTACGCGTGTGTGTGTGTTTCCTCGTTGGTAGAGACGAGCGATTAGTGATCACTGTCCAATCATTTATTTTCTCCTTCTTCTCTTCTCTCTGCTCTCCTTCTCTTTCTCTATGTTTATTTAAAAGTGAAATTTCTTCATTCGACGATTGACATCTCAGCACGAAATATATCGAACTGAAAAAGTTATGATGTTGACGTGCGATTATTCTGATCTATCCGAAGAAAATTCAAGAAAAGTGAGTTTCACATCAACGCTTCTTTTCTTTTTAATTATTATTATTTTTCCATTTAGTTTGCTAAAACATGTGTAGAAAAAAAACGTCGTGATCGTATTAATAAATGTCTCGAAGAATTAAAAGATCTTATAGCTCTAACTGATGATGTAAAGTATACTTTTTTCTTTTATGTAAAACGTATTATTTTATCATTTAGAGAGCACGATATCAAAAATTAGAAAAAGCTGAAATCCTCGAAATGACCGTCAGTTGTATTCGAAATTTAAAACAACGAATGAATCATTCAACGGACAATTATGAAAATGGTTATCGACAATGTTCAGAAGAAATATGGAAATTAATTCATTCATCACCCAACATATATCCTGAACAACGTCAACTTTTAGCAAATCGCTGTCGACAAATGTGGACTAATCGTCGATTAATACAGTATCATCCTTATCAACAACGAATTATCGAACCAAAATGTCTGCAAATTATCATTAATGATTCCTGTTCTCCATCAAGTCTATCATCGAATTCTCTAAGTCCATCATCAACAAAACTTTGGAAACCATACATGTAAAAAAATATATATATATATATAAATTAGTACAGTAATTTGTGCGTATGTGTGTGTGTGATTTTGAACATATAAATTATCTAATAATTCATGAGAATCTTTTTTTTATATCGTTAACAAGTTTTAATGTCTAATTACACAATCGCAATTTGAAAAAGAACGAAGTTCAAATGTGATCGTACTTTATGGCATTATGATGAATTTTTTTCTGAATGCGAAAAAAATCTATTGTTATTTCCTAAAAATTAACATAAACGAATTTATTATATTGTCGTTGAATATATTCCGTTTCGATAGAGTTGCTTTCGGCAGTTGAGTAAAAAAGGCCATATTGAAGAATAGTTGGAGATAATCATACACTAAGCTACGAAATCCTCATGTTGTGACTTATGTAGAGATCAAAGAAAATGAGGTGTATACGTAGACTCTTTCGTACTCGAATGACTGCTGTGTTAAAATTATAGCTATACATATTCGATATGAATGTCACCGTGTGTATGTTTTTCAATATTTTCAGTTTTCTTTTCTATTGAATTTGCTTTTGCCCGAAGATCAAAATGACCGCTCATAAGAACAATACGATTGCATGTCGAATTAAAGTAATACCTGGAATAGAATATACACAACTTTTCAATTATCACCTTGTCTTGAAGAAAAGAACAGTAGCACGAGAATGTGTACACTAAAGCTTGTTGGCATCTTTCTTTGAAAATCGTCGGATATATACGCTTACATCTAACGTGCATATTGATCTTTACTCGGAAGAAAGTGAAATTTTCAAGTTGTCATTTTTTTGTTTTGTTTTTTTATCCACTATCCATTACGGATATACGGGCTAAGTCAATTATCGCTGGAGGGGAGTCACGCACTTAATGATTATTTACAGTCGCGTCAAGAGAATAGACGTTCAAAGGTGTTAGATGCTTATTTATTTCGATTTGTTGAAATAAATGTGCCTTCGGTCTCATTGTATTGTATATAATTCTATTAAATGAACATATTCGTAAGTGTACAGGCATGTTCATAGGCACTCGAATGATCATTATGATTGTTTGTAGTTATTATGTTCTCCGACATAGAATATTACTAATGTTCAAGTGTCTGTATTCAGTGGGCGGAGCGCATGCACATACACATGTTTAGAAAAAGTAATAACTAAGGGAATAGTAATAAATCCACCTGCCTGCTATTCTTGATTCATCATAGATTTCCTATTTGATCGTACCGACTTCTTTTTCTTTTTTGGTTGTTGTTCATATGTTTGCATATGTCAACATACACGAAACAGAAGAAAAAAAAGTTGAATATATGACATGCATCATACAGGTGCAATCATAAGATATCTGTAGCTGCTCTCGTTCTTTGATCATAACCGTGGGAATCACACCTTTTATCCATCAATAGAAAATACTCATTGGATATTGAATCTTACAATGATATAATTGAAAATAAGAGGAAGATCGAACAATATGACATGAGTACATTGAAGATAAAATGATTGAGCAATATTTAACAAGTGAAATCATCAATGTTTTTTTTTCCTTCTTCTTCAATTTCAACTATAATGACGGTTATTATCATCTGGTTTTTCTTGCTCGACACTTCTATTGTTCGATGAGCCCACTCTATAGAATAGGTTACTTTTTTTTTCGTCGCCTAATTGGAATGGATAATTATCAAGCGATAATTGTTTCGAGAAGCACGTGAAATTAGTTGCTCGTGCTCTCATTAACATTCAAGCATAGTTCGTGTTAAAAAATCAAAGTTATTTCGTGTGAATAGCCTGATCTGTTAGTTTCGAAGGCCAAAACAAAAATTGATTGCGTCAGTAAACATAGGATAATCATCTAGGTCAACAAGATACAAAAGTATAGCTTTCTGTTTTTTTTTTCCATCGAGAATAATGTTGATTTTTCTCACGTTGAAACTTCCGTTCATAACGAATAAACAGCAAGATGTTGAAAATTTTTTGAATAAATTGAGATAGAGTTACATCTTATACGACACTGATCTGTGTTTATTTGTCATCTGTTTATTGCAAGTTCATGTCGATGGGGATTAATGATGAGCTGATGACAATTAAAAAACAATCTTGTCTGAGGTCATTGCAATTCGAACAAGGTACTACCGTATGAAAGAGAGCGAATCTTGATACTTTTTCACTACAGAATTGGATAAAGTTCGATGCGTTCCGATGCGGACTTGAATGAATGCATAAAAAAAAGAAACGCAGAGCTTACCGAACTGGTTTTTCTATGAATATCTAATTACTAAAAATGTGCAGGTTCAAGATGAATTTTTGCAGACTTTATTTTTATTACATTTAAAAAAATTCTGAAACAATCGTTTTTTATTGGCGCCTCGTCGATCACTACTGACCTTCTTTTGTTCAAAGTCAATAGATGAACATAGATTTTATTTTTTGTAAAGTTCCGATACATTCTCTTGAATAATCTGTTCAATTTTTTCTTCGTTTGCTTTCAATACGGATTGTTTTTTTCGATCGGACAAAAACTTTTTTATATGATAATATTTATGTTTATATCGATGAGTTTTATTCGGATAGATAATTTCATTTTGATTTTTATCAATTAATAATTTGACGCGTTTTTTTAAATATGGAATAAAAAATTCAAAGGTCGATAGCAATATTTCATAGTCCATAATTAATTTAATACGCATTATTGAAGATTTAACATTGGCACGTTCGATCAATGGCGGAATTTCACCCACAGCATTCGCTATAAGTAAATTCATCATTAATATTGTCATTAATATACAAAATAATAAATAGAGTAAAAATATAATTTGATAATAGTATCGATTGCTTTCATTCTCTTGACGATACAAATGCTCTTCGTAATTGAATTCACCTGTAAGCATTAAAATCGTACGAATCAATGCATCAAATGTATGATTATAAACATTTTGGTTTTGCAGTAACATATGAAAAGATAAACCAAAACCAAGAATAAATATAATTAATATTGGTATAAAACGAAGAAACTTTCGAAGAATTACTTCTAACATTACGACATAGATTCCAGAAGCGGAAAGAAATTGAACGTAAATAACTAAACGAAATAATAACAAGAAATCTGTCGGATGTTAACTACAGAAGAGAGCGAGAGAGAGAGAGTGCGATGTAAATTTAAAAAAAACAAAACGACTTACTTAATGTTATCCATCCAATGAGAATGCCAAATGCTCCGCATTGCCATTGAAATGAGCATCGAAAACGAATAGACATTTGCCACGAATAGAAATCATGTGAAAAAATAATACTTAAAATTAATGCGATCAATTCTAAAATATTTGATAAACCAAAAAACATTTTAAAACGTATACAAATTAATAGAATATTTTTAATCATATGAATTAATATTGTACTAAATAAGAGCCATTTTATCATTGTATCATAGAAATTCTTTTTCGTCAATATAAACGATTCATGGCGAAGAAGATTTAATGATATTGTTTCGCAGCTCACTGTTGAAATCGATGCATTAAAGAGCGAATAATAATATTGTGGATGGTGAACACGAAGAATCGTCGAAGTAAATGACGCTAAGAAAAATCCTAGAAGCAAGACTGTCATCATGAATATCTGCATCTGTATATTTAACATGCGCTCAGCGATCATTTTAATGTAAGAGATGGGAGAAGTAGTCGCACCAAATTATGAATTTTCTTATATTTTATGAAAAAACTTTCCTAGATATTATTCAAGTATGCTTTCAAAAAGTTATTTTCACTATGAAAAAAAAACGATTATTTGTCGCCAGCGGTAATGATGAACGTGGAACGAGAGAGAAATATTTTAGTAAAAATCTACAATACCATAAAAAAGAAATAGAATCCAAAAGAACGTTCGACTAAATTGAACCCATTTTCGTTCAATTAATCGATCGATAAGTGGATGCTTGAGTAGATCATATTGATGATAAGTAATAATTATATAGAGAGGATGGTTTTGTCGAAGTGTATCTACATGAGAATCAAGTTGCGATGTCTGTTTCATATTGATTTCTTGTTGTTGTCGAGATTTAAAAACTGATAATAGATTTAATATTTTAGCTTTCTTCTGTTCTGCATCGATTGAATGAATAGGAGAATCTAGATAAAATATATACTGAAAATTGAAAGTTTTTGTTGAGCAGAAATTCTTATTAACACATGATTATATAATTAAATGGTTCGAAATTTATATGTAAACTTTTCACTAATTGTTAAAATGAATTCTATCGGTTATGCACGTCTTACCTTGTTTCCATTTAAAAATTGAGAATTGATCTTCAAGAAATTCATAATTAAAAATAATCTTATACGAATTTTCTTCTGAGCCTCCTATTTCAATCATAGATCTTGTAAAAACTTGATCAGCTTCGTTTGGCATATAGCGAATAAGTTTTCTTAATGGTGTTGATAGATTTTCATATTTACTACTGCTTGAATTCAATCGGGTTTGCAATTGTGCATTGCGTAATGATTTCGTCCATGTTTCATGATTGAGAAATTCATGTACAGTTAATTGATGATTATTTAAAATAGCAACTTCTAAACTATTATAACCATCAGAATTAGTAAGGCGTACATCAGCATTGTAGTTAAGTAATAAACGGACTATTTTCCAATGACCATATTGACTAGCTCGATGAAGTGGTGTATTTTGTTTTCCATCGAACTGATTGATTGGCGCGTGATGAGCAAGAAGAATTTCTACACAACGATAACGATTATGAGCGGCAGCTTCGTGTAGTGGAGTCGAATTATTCATGTCACATGACCAAACATTAGCACCTTGATCGATAAGTAATTGTACAATTTTGTAATGACCTTTAAGAATAAAATAATATTTTTCTAGAACTTTTGAAGTTAGCGTTACCTTCGACTGCAGCAAGATGTAAACTTGTTTTAAATTCATCGTCATAATCTTCACAAAGCGTAATCTTATATTGTTCATATTCGTCGGTTTGATTTTCATCGTGAATTATACAGAAGAAAAATTGAAGCATAGCAATATTACCTATTTTAGCTGTTTCATGTACTGGTGTTCGTTTGTCAATATTCTTTTTAAGAATTAACGATAAATATTCGTTCATAAACGAATTTCTATTATTGTGTGACTGTTGGGTTCGTAGTAAAATCTGTTTTAATGTATCAAGCAATAGGTCACATGTTTGAAATGAACCATTTTTCGCTGCTAAAAACGAATTTCGATACTTAGCTTAGTTACAATGAAAAATATTGCATCGTCAAAAAGCGATTCACCAATCGAGAAACTTTCATGTTCAACGGAGAAGGAATTATGACGTAACAGGGTTTCCGCGAAACTTTCAACATTTGCGGGCGGGAGTGTAAAATAGGCTCTAACTGAAGATTCGAATATTGAGGGAAGGGGCAGGATTACACCTTTTGCCGGAGAACTCCTGTTAAGTAATTAAATATTTAGTTACCTATCGCTGATAGGAATTGTCTAGAGCTAGAAAACTAAAGTTACGAAAAATCGGTTAACATCAATCGAATAGCATTATTTTGCAAATAGGACTAACACGAGAACTACTATTTTTTAATATTTCTATTTATTGAATGTAAGATACCTGCATGAAGTATAGTATTTCCATGTCGATCGCCTCTAATAAACATGTTACAACTACGAACATCTTCTTGAATCCATTTAAGACAATGGCGCAGAGCATTTTCACAATGACGTTCAATACAAATATGTACTTGAAGGAATAAAACTATATCTCAATTTGACTATAAAATATCATTTGAATAATACTCACAAATATTTTTACCATGATTATCAATTGCCGTAATATTTGCATGATTAAGTAAAAGCATTCTAATACAATCATAATGATCGAAATAGCTCGCTGTTAATAATGGTGTATATCCTTGATAATCGCGAACTTCTAAATCGAAGTTTTCATTTTGATAATTAATCAGAATCTGTAATACATCAATTCGATTAAATTTACAAGCAATATGTAGTGGAGTTTCTGCATATATATTTGTTGATGTCAATGGAACTTGATATTGAAGTAGCAATTGAACAATGTCAACATTACCCGATCTAACTGCCATATGAATCGGCATGTAGTTACGAATGCTAGCTCCGTAGATAAGTAGAATTCGAACTAGATTAATATTACCATATTCACAAGCGACGCTCAATGCAGTTTTTCTCTCTTTATTTTCGATTTCAAGATAAGATTGAAGATAGTCTTCTGCACGATGCAATAAAAAATGAGCAGCTGTATTTTGAAGAAAATGAAGTTCTTCGCTACTATTACATAGAATGTGTTGAGATAGAGCAATGCAATGTAAAGGTGTGTTCCCATTAGCATCTTGTTGGTCGATAATAGCTCGATGTTCAATCAATAAACGAACACAGTCAATAGAATTAAATCGAGATGCAAAATGAAGTGGAGTTGCATTGTTGCCATCGAAAATCTATGGTTAAATAAATTGTCTGTCAGAAAAAACCTACTGTTATACTTTACTAGTCCACTTTTAGACTGTGCGTAAATCTATTCTTACATTAATCGAAGCACCGAGTTCAATCAATTGTTTAGCACTATTGTAGTTATTTCTCATAGCAGCATGATGAAGAGGCGTACGACCTAGAGAGGAGCGAAAAAAAAATAAAAACAATTAAGTATTCGTTCAAAAATATTGACCATGATAATCTGTTTTTGATAAATCCGCTTGACAGGAAACTAAATAAGCTATCACATTTTGCTCAATCGAAGGCGACTAGAAACAAAAGTATTTTTTCTGTAAAAAAAATCTTTCTTAAGTTCTATCGTCAATTGTCTATTTAGTAAAATTACACTCAGTCGACAGGATACAAACCGTTGTAATTAATTTCGTGTGATCATTCGAAATGCTATTACGACTTAATATTTCATAACGAGCGACTGTATGCAATGGAGTTTCACCATCACGACCAACAAGATTAACATCTAGAAATGTCGAATAAAAAATTATTTGAACTCGCCAATATTTTAAATACCAAAGTGAAATTCTTCAATAATTTTTCGTGATAAATTCAAATGATTATATCGAATGGTATAATGTAATATTGAATATTGCTCATGATCAAGTTTTTCAATTTTACTCTTGATGGTTGTCATGGATAAACCATTCTTTTTCATTGTTGTAAGCCAATGATCAAAATATTGTTCATCACCATCGATGGCTGCCTATAAGAGAATTTAACAATACAGAAAAATCAAAGAATTTTTCAGAAAGTTAATACCTCATACATTGATAGTAGTTGCTTATTATCGGTAAAGTTCATCGTCTCGTTTTACTCCTAGTATTCAACAATGAATCGTCATATTCTTTCAAATCGATCCGTCTTTCTAGCAATCAGAACACTTGTATTCATAAGGTGCTAGTTTTTATAATTGAATATCCTGTAATACACACTCAAATATCTTTAATCGATGTCATTTTTCTTATAGATCAGCTTCTGTATTCAATCAACATCTATGACGAAGGTAAATATTCTTATTTATTTTTCAATTATATTTTGAATGTTTGTTCATTCTACTTATTCGACTGACAGTTCTGATGAAAGTCATATATTGAAACATGAATATTTTAGTTAGTAGAGTTCGATCAGATTAAATAATTCGAATTCATCAGTTAGATTATGACCTTTTCAAGAATTCACACTCGCAAGAATATTTTATTAATTGAAAGTAAGTAATACAGTTAATGAATGATTGTCTTTTAAGAAATTAATATTTCATAGAATTCCTAATGTTAGGCTTTATCGGCGTAAGCAATAAAATAATGAAACGTAAAATCAAAATCACATTCCATAACTTTAGTCATGTGTTCATGTGCTTGGTAAGTTTTCATTTCAGATTTAGGCATATTAAAAGCTTCCTAAAATAAAAAAAGAAACATAAAACATTCGATTCGATACGAATAAAAATTAATTTTAGCCTACTTCAACTTGAGGATTTTGTAAATTTCCTGCTTTGAAAAGCTCGATCATTCGTTCGTATGTAAAACCTGTTAGAATTAAATGAAATAATTAGAAAGACGCCTATCAAAACAATTACCATGCTTATGAGCAACGATATGTTCATGTTGATGTTTATTTTCATGTACTTTTTCAAAGAATGCTTCGATATTTCCAGCATCAGCAAAATCAATGACTATTAAACGTCCGTTTGGTTTAAGACGTTGAGCAAATGCTTTCGTAATCTGTATTGGATCTTCGAAATGATGATATGATTGTACGCAACTAGAATATGGAAATTGAAGAAAATAATTCTTATTTTCAATTAACCTACATAATCACATCGAAAAGTGCTCCGTCAAGATCAGATTCATCACCTTTGAGAGCATCAATTTTGATGCAATGTATTTTTTCGGGCGATAGCCCTTGTTCTGTCGCCTATCACAAAAAGCAAACCTAGTCTAGAAATAAATTCGATTAGCACTTACAGTACGATTAAAAACTTCCACCATTCCTGGTGCTGAATCGGCACCAACAATACGTTTGACATTTGGTAAAAGTTCGAATGCAATAAGACCAGGCCCACAGGCAAAATCGAGTAGCTCGGTTTTGCTCGAATCGAATGGATATTTTTTAAGAATATGTGCTGCACATCGTTTTGCTATTTCAATAGACAGTTCAGTACGATAATTACTGGCTTGCTCGGAAAAATGATCCGCATTTGCTTTTGCATAATCGTGATGATGATCATGATGATGATGATGTGTGTGTTCGTGAGCCATTTTTTTATGAAAGAAGAAAATAGGAGTGTGGATACGTGCGGTTGAATGTGTGTAGATGAAAGTAAAAGAACAGAATACATTTTCTTTTTCGGTCACATGGCTTGTCGAAACAAATAAAGATAGTAGACTTCTTTCCTTTTGTGAAAAGAAAGTATTCAGAATAATTGTGCACTGGGTTCAATGTACCCATATATTGTTTTGAAATTTGGCAGAGAATACTTTTAGTACGTAGATCTTGTCACCTGCGAGTTTGTCTACACAGTAAGACGTTCGATGAAAATTGGTCGATTAATCATTGAAAAATATTTTGATTTAAATTACTAACGAAACCAATGAAAATCTATAGAAATTCAGTCACATGTGATATCTCTCTCTCTCTCACGTAAATTCAATAAATGTGTATCTGTGGGGGAAAAGGTTGTATTATCGATTGATCAACAATTTTCTACACACTGTAACCCAATGAATGATATTAATGATGTGTTCATTTATTTATCTGTTAGATAAATCCTCGAAGATAGTGATAACACCATTCTCCTGGTTTTTCCTCTTGTCGAAACTTTCGCCAACAATAAAAAAATGATATATTTATTTTATAATACAAGCACACAGTCCGATAGAGACTAACACCAGCTGCAATTAACAAAAATAAATAATGATTCATATTGTATATAACTGATTCTATTTATTATTCTGATGTAAGAAAAGCATTATTAGTAATATAAAACATGTAACTCTGATCGTTCCGAATCAATGCAAATTTCAGCCTACATTTTAAATCAACTTTAATCTATGTCAAATAAATCATTTTATAGGGCTTGCTTAAAATTCCATTACATATTTTTTAGCATAAATTTTCGTTTGTCATCACCCTTAAACTAACTGTATCGTCTACACTATTTTCTTAAAAACGCCAAGAAGTGATCAGAACACGCGATAATACAAAGTAAATAAAAGAGAAAGCTCTCAAAATTAATCATGACATCAAAATAACACAGCGACAACAATACATACGAAAACAAAAGAGTGTTATCCATAATCAAATGAATTTCTAGACGATTTTTTCCTTATCACTATAGAATTATAATTCCATGCACAATCGCACGTGAAAACCAGCTATCTATCACGAAAATAAATTCGTGATTTTCCCTCCAACTTCCCAATACCTTAGAAACCAAATAAAGTCTACGCACAGATCTCTCTTTGTCTGATTCTATTTTAGCAATTCTTGTCTATTCGAGAAATTTACATATTCACTATCCTAATGAACTTTCGACATAGTTCCCAAATCACCATAGTATATAATATTTCATTCATTTTATTAATCACCATAATCATATTTCAAAGCCTGCAACTCCTATTGCAGTTTATCGAATAAACAAATAAATATGCCCAAGAAAAAACGCCTAGGGAAGTAGGCGTAGATGTTTATTCTTATTTATTTACGTGAAAGCTGTAAGTGTAACTATATAACCGGAAGCCAACACAATGAACGCGATCCATCCTATCATTCCTCCCGTAGTGATTACAATATTTAATACTAATGCCATCGTACTCATAGTTCGAGCTCCATTTAAATTATTGGCACTTTTTTCATTTCGACAAACAATCGAACAAACCAATGGTATAATACCGAAAAATCCCCAGCCAAAAAATAGATTCACAATTGACCATGGCAGATAATCGCTGACAGCCGATGCATCGAGATTAATTGGTAATGTTTCATGAAAAGCAACAGGAGAATAAGGTGGTGGCAGGTCTTTTTCGAGAGACATTTTTCAAAAAGATTTTTCTTTTTCTCTTTTATGCTTAAGATTGTAACATGCAATAGCTATGCTGTTTTCTATTGATTACACGATGAGAAAATTAGCATATGTTTCATATTTGAAAATATTTAATCGATTCCGTTTTGTATGAAGCAGATTTATTGATAAGATAGAGACGAAAAAACAAACCGATGATTAACTATTTATTTAATTTTCAATGGATATCTAGTCAATCGATTTTGAACATTTTTATTTTTTGCAAAATCTTCCTGATATTGTCGCACAGGATAACTTGTTCGAACTCGACCTAACTGTTTTTTAAGTCGTTCTAATTCAGTTTCATGTTGAGCTTTTTCACGTTGTCGTTTCGAAATATTCAAACTTAATTAAGATAAAAATATTAATTAGTCAAAAAAAAAAGGCAAGAAACTGTACATTTACCTATGAAGCACATAATGATTGTGAGTATCAACTTGCGATTCAGTTTTTGTCATTCTCATACGGAGACGTTCATTTTCTTGTTTGATCATTGCTAATCCATGTTCTCTAGTCTATTAAAGATAGAAAACTCCGATGATACTAGTCGCTTAACTAACCTGTTTTTGTCTAACACTTGGTGAAAATTTAAATTGTTCCGAAGATTCTGATAGATTCAATACGCTCCGTGCATTTTTTACCTTAAGAGAATATTTATTTGAATATAGTATTCAACGCTATACGGCCACGAAGACTTACATGGCTTTGATGATCTGCTTGTTCTTTGAGAAAAATTTTATGCCCAAGATACCTGTTAGCTACAGGCAAAACATTTGGATAGGAACGGTACATGGTTTTAGTCAATGGCGTAAAAGTTGTTATTGAAATAAAATTTATAAAAATCTTCCAGAAGGAAAGAGAAAGAGAATGAATTAGTAGAAGAAAAAAACTATAACTATTCTTAGAAGGTGATGTCAAAAGATAACATTGAAATCAATAAATAACATTGATTTAATCAGAAACTTAAGGCAGAACAGTACCGCGTGTGTTTACTTGATTTGATTTAAATAGAAACACATCATATAGTAAATATGCTAGCACTTAAAAATAATGAGAGAAGTGTTTTCGTTGAGATTTTTTCTTATTATGAAATAATTTCATCGATGTTTATACGATGAAGACTTATTGATAATAGGTTACTTTGGATACGAATTACATAGATAGTGAGTTTTCAGTAGTTACACAGAACGAATAAAATTTCATCTGCACAATAAAAAGAAATAATATAGCTAAAGGATTATTTTGATGAATACTGTTTTAACAATAACAAAAGAAAAAGACAATTATTTAAGACAATGAAAAATAGTACACCCTGTGTAATTTGATGCTTTTTCAAGCATTCTGAAAGTATACTAGAAAACATATTCAACAAGACAAGGCTATATTCGAACTGTCTATCGAACGTTTACGACACTATCTATGGATGAGCCGCTTGTAAAAAAAACACCTTTCTGTTCTGATGATTGCTTTAGCAAATGTCATATTCTATTTGTAGTGAAACTTATTCCTGAAAACTTCTATCAGTACGATGCTGCTTAGCGAATAATTAGATATTCCTGGAACTTGTTGTACAGGATGAAAGTACTGCATCTCTGCAAAGTGAGAAATCGAATCGAACTAAATGATACGATATTGAGGGACAAAACTATATTGACACAATAGAAAATAATTCAAAGAAAACTTTCCTACCAGAGCTCCCCGGAACGCGATGAGGCAGGATGAGACGATAAAATTGCAAATATGACAGGACGAGACGCAATCCGATCAATTCCCTTATCTGTTCCGCCAAGTTCATACAAGCGAAACCAACGGTTGTGCGCAAATTTAGCGGAGAGGACAAATAGGAGAGATGAATCACGGCGAATCATAGGATCTAGTAGGATCCTCCAACTGCCATCTTTCGACATTAGTTGCAAATTATTGCAAACCTAATTAACTTTTGATGGATGAAATTAGACTGGAGTTTACTCAGCTAAAGATAAATTCTGATACTCCTCTTTAGATTCTAATAAATCTATTTTACAATTTATTAGCGTTCATTGGTGTCCATAAGAGTCCTTCAGTATCCAACAGGACCCATCAAGATCCGCATTATTGTTTTTCATTAGAAATCACTGCACGTTGTTAAACTATAGTTGAGATGAATGTATTTCAGCGAGAGTTAATATATCTCAATTGATTTATGAGGATTCTAGTAATTACTGATGAAGTTTGGTACTGCCGAGCGAATCAACTCTAGGATCCAACCGAATCCATGGGATTCACTGGGGTTCAAAATCCGTCCCCCGCCTCTTCATAGCTAGCTTTACTATAATGGAGCATAGAGCTTTAATTAATCGAACAAATCTTAATGATATATTTTTTCTTAGATCAATCACTCGAGAAGGAGTACTTTCGCTTGTGCTTCTTATTGTACTTTTCTCTATTTTTTTAACAGCGACTTTCTTATGTCAATGCTATTGCGGTGGAATTTTTTTCCACTTAAACGCTATCGTGTAATATATAAATAATAAAACGCGTGAGTTTCATTAAACACGAAACTATCAATTAGCTAGTATGCTTCAATTACATTTTTAGATGAAAAGAAAGGATTGTATTTATACATTAAAATACTATGGGACGGGATGGGGCTACTTTTTGGTCGTTCCGCGGAGTTCTGGTTGGCACTTTGCTTGAACACAAATAGTTTCTTTCATGACTTCCTTTTACCATATTTCACAAAAATATTTTGTCTTTTTACAGAAACTTGAACAGTGTAAAACTAAAAATATTTTTGTAGGTGCGCAACTATATACTTCAAACTACGTAGTTCATATTTTCTAATCTCTTTCTAGTTTAACTATTGATTATGTAGAGAAAAATATGTATAAATATGAAGTGTCTTTATTATAAATCAATTTTCAACATAATATTTTAAAAGTTTTCGTTTATGAAAAACTAATAAATAAAAAGAAAATTTTAATCAATTCTGCTTAATTTCAAATCTTATAGAATTTACTAGATTATATAAATATTCAGAGTAATCTATCGGATTACATTAGAATATAAAGGATCTTCTATGATCCAGGGTATTATAAGGAAACGAACAAAACTCATCAACTTCTGATGATTGATGTATGAAAAACACGAAATATTAATTTATAATGACTAGAGACATAGAATCAGCATATTCTAAGAGAAGAAGCAAATCACGAATTCTGACAGAATGCAATCAATTAAAAACGATTCTATGTAATTCTGATGATATTTCTATTGCGTCCGTCGGTGATTAATTAGATTCTAATATATTAAATCTACCATTTTGTTCTTGAGAAAATCAGTAGAATTTACTTGATAGCCATAAAAAAATTAAACTTTGAATAAACTACTATAATGGGAGCAAAAAGAAAGAAAAATTAAGACGATTTTTGTTAACATCATTCAAAAAGAAAAGTAATTCAACTGTTGAAGTAAGAATTATTCGTTATTCTATATTGTCTCAATATAATTTTCTTTTTCTGTTTTTGAGGTTTTATCTGAATTAGTCGAGGATCCATCAGCAAATGAAAACGACAAAGCTAAATATATTATTAACGTATTTATATTAATTTCAAAAACAAAAATTGGATTAGTACATTTTAATTATTTAGTTTCTTCTACTTAATTATTTGTTTTTCGTTTCAGATATCATTGAAGATATTAATAAGTATCAACAAATTACAAAGTGCAAGAAAGTTGAATTATTAAACATGTAAGTGTATTTGAATGTTGTTGTGTAAATAATATTCCTTTTTTTTAGTAAAAGTGAACTTCAACATTGTTCTCACAAATCTCGAATAATATTGATGGAATTAACAAATAATCATGGTAAGTGTTGAAATATTTGTGATTATTATATTTAATATTTTATTTATAGATACCGACGATGATGATGAACATGCACAATTTTTTTTTACTATAAGCTCAAAGAATGTTGATGATTTTATTAATGGTAAATTTTCGAGCAAATCAAACAAAAAAATTAATAAATTCGAAAACCTCGGATTTAAATCCGATATTTCCACATTTATTTCTCATTAAACGAGGTAAAAATAAAATATGACTTATGTACGAAAATTCTTCTTTATTCGGGTATTGATGCTCGAAAAGAATCATGTGGTTTGCAACGTGTTGATCATCATATAAGTCATTTAGAATATAAATCACGTTCTTTTAAATTAATACTTGGTCGAGATGTCAATTGTTTTGAATAAGATCTTGAATTAGTATGCTATGAAACTCTTTAATCTGTATGAATGTAACTTCTTTTAGGAATTTGCAAATTTCTGGTGATATATATTATATTACCCATTATTTTCCGTGTACATATTCATATTTAAAAGATGATTTAGAATATTTACCACGAACAGGTTCGCATGATGTATTTCGTTGAGAAATTTTATGCGAATCATAAGCACAGAATTCATGTTTCTTAATTACACTTACAAATGTAAATTGGAAATTATATGAATATATATATTTTTTCTTTGGAAGTTTCTGTGTTTTATGGCTGCACATGTAAATAATAAAAAGGGATATGCAATTTTTTTTAAAATAAATCATCAATAGTAATATCTATCGAGTTCGGGTTTTTACCTTTCGATAGTCCTTTTGACTAGCTACAAAACCAGGCATTTGAGAAACCCCTAAACTGTTGGTCGCCTGAGACATATCTAGGCAATTTTGTTTCTAGATGCAGTTGTTGTGTATTTTGAGACCTTTTTCAGTCAATGTTTCGTTAGAAAACTACGATTTTTTCAAAACTAATATCAGATTCAGAATCAGCGTTAAAAACTGGGTCGATTTCTATATGTTGTGGATAATTCTGAAAAAGTCTTTTTTGAAAAATCCCTGTACCCCCCCCCTCAGGGATGGTCTGGTCAAAAATGATAGTTTTTTCGATAACTCAGCTATTTCTTGACGGATCCTTCTCATCTTCGAACTCGACCTAGATATTGATGAGACAATTCTGTGCACAATATTTCAGCTCAATCGAATGTAATTGTGAAGAGTTATCGAATAAACGGACGGCCGGACATACTGACCGATTTTAGTAGTGTACTCACTTTTTGAGTAAACAGAAATGTCTTTAATTCAAATGAAATCATATGTTAATTGATGGTTTATCAAGGTGAATATGGTATTATTATTTAGATGTTTCTTCTTCATACTTGTGTAGTTAATTTACATCAATTGTTTCATTAGATTTAAACATTTGTTTTTGTTGATTACATTGATGTATTATATGATTTTTGTTGTGCCTTCGTCTTTATATAATAGTGTAATTTTTCTCAGAAAATTATTCATATGAAATAAAATATATTCAAGGTATTATTTATTTTTAGTCTGATCTTCACAACAAAATAATGATCAATGACTGAAAAATCTAATGAATAGATAATTATATTGTGTCTTGCAAACACATGAAGAGAATGGGATTCGATATAATGATTTAGCTATAACTGAAAAATCCTTCGAGCAATTATGGAAAATGTGTTTTGTTTTTCAGTTACTAATTATCTTAAAATCGAAATACGTGAGCAAATAGATCATTCGAAACTTTATTCATCGCATTCTGTAAAAATAATAAACTTCTCTAATTTGAACCAATAAAATACCTTTAAAGATTTACGTTGTGCAAGTTCATCGAGGGATAACTAGAGATGAACCATTTCCCATGTCGTATAGAATGGTCCATAAACAGCCCTAAACCAGTGGCGGAGTCAGGGGGGGGGGGGGGGGGGGGGGGGGGGGGGCGGGGGGGGGGG